>VCRD01003844.1:2708-39236 GCA_006783055.1 Trinorchestia longiramus
CGTTTTTTTCAAAAATTTTAAATAATCATTTTTCATTCCTTTGTACCCCAAATGATTGGAAAAGCATTAGGAAACACACAAAATCATGTGTTTTCATGATCTACGCACAACAATTTGCTTGTAGGCACAATTTAATGGAGTTTCGTGCAGTTTTTAATTATATAAAAAATAATAAGGGGACCCCCTTACGTATTTTTTCAAAAATTTTATAAGAATCAATTTACATTATAATGCACCATTTATGATTGGAAGTGCATTAGGAAACACATGAGATTCGAAATTTCCGCATAACACAGTTGAAAATACCACAATTTCCAGTTTACGTAAAATTACTTTTTATCAACAAAACTTTGGCATTCGCTAGCGCAAAATCAGCGACATTTGAGCAAAAACTGTTTTTTTTGTTGTAATCTACGCACAAATATTTGCTTGTGAAAACTATTTCATGGAGTTTCGTGCAATTTCGAATTTTATAAGAAACGTTTGAAACGTTTTGTTCAAAAATTTTATATTATCCTTTTCCATTCTTTTGTACCCCAAATGATTGGAAAAGCATTAGGAAACACACAAAATCATGTGTTTTCATGATCTACGCACAACAATTTGCTTGTAGGCACAATTTAATGGAGTTTCGTGCAGTTTTTAATTAGACAAAAAATGATAAGGGTACCCCCTTCCGTATTTTTTCAAAAATTTTATAAGAATCAATTTACATTATTATGCACCCAAAATGATTGGAAGTACATTAGGAAACAAATAAGATTCGAAATTTCCGCATAACACAGTTGAAAATATCACAATTTCCAGTTTACGTAAAATTACTTTTTATCAACAAAACTTTGGCATTCGCTAGCGCAAAATCAGCAACATTTGAGCAAAAACTGATATGTTTTTCGTAATCTACGCACAAATATTTGCTTGTAGAAACTATTTCATGGAGTTTCGTGCAATTTCGAATTTTATAAAAAATGATAAGGGTTACGTTTCAAAAATTACGTTTCAAAAATTACGTTTTTACCCTTACGTTTTTTTCAAAAATTTTAAATAATCATTTTTCATTCTTTTGTACCCCAAATGATTGGAAAAGCATTAGGAAACACACAAAATCATGTGTTTTCATGATCTACGCACAACCATTCGCTTGTAGGCACAATTTAATGGAGTTTCGTGCAGTTTTTAATTAGACAAAAAATGATATGGGGCCCCCCTTACGTATTTCTTCAAACATTTTATAAGAATCAATTTACATTATTATGCACCCAAAATGATTGGAAGTGCATTAGAAAACACATAAGATTCGAAATTTCCGCATAACACAGTTGAAAATACCACAATTTCCAGTTTACGTAAAATTACTTTTTATCAACAAAACTTTGGNTTTAAATTTTAAATGATCATTTTTCATTCTTTTGTACCCCAAATGATTGGAAAAGCATTAGGAAACACACAAAATCATGTGTTTTTCGTGATCTCTGCACAACGATTCGCTTGTGGGCACAATTTCATGGAGTTTCGTGCAACTTTGAATTTTACAAAAAATAATAAGGGTACCCCCCTTACGTTTTGTTAAAAATTACAAAATTTGGGTAGATAATATGAATTATTTTTCATTATTATGCACCCAGAATGATTGGAAAAGCATTAGGAAACACATTAGATCAGAAATTTCCGTGTAACAGTTTAAAATACCACAATTCCAGTTTACGTATAATTATTTTTTACCAACAACACTTTGGGGTTCGTTAGCGCAAAATCAGCGACCGTAGAGCAAAAACTGATGTGTTTTTCGTAATTTGCACACAAGTATGTACTTATAGACACAGTTTCATGGAGTTTCGTGCAATTTTGAATTTAATAAAAAATGATATGGATACCCCCATACGTTTTTTTTCAAAAATTTTATAGGAATTATTTTTCATGATTTTACACCCAAAATGATTGGAAAAGCATTAGGAAACACACAAAATCATGCGTATTTCGTGATCTATGCACAACGATTCGCTTGTAGACAATTTCATGGAATCACGTGCAATTTTAAATTTTATAAAAAATAACAAGGATAACCCCTTACGTTTTTCTTCAAAAATTTTATAGAAATCATTTTTCATTATTTTAAACCCAAAATGATTGGAAAAGCACAAGGAAACACAAAATCATGTGTTTTCGTGATCTATGCACAACGATTCGCTTGTAGGCACAATTTCATGGAGTTTCGTGTAATTTTGAATTTTCGTAAAAATAATAGGGGTACCCCCCTTACGTTTTTTTTAAATTTAAAAAATTTCGGTGCACAATGATGAATTATTTTTCATTATTATACACTCAAAATGATTGGAAGTGCATTAGGAAACACATTCGATCAGAAATTTCCGTATAACACAGTTTAAAAGAGGTATTTTCTTCAGAAGGATACGATTATTTCATTTGATGCTTTCAAACCTGAACGTAACCTGCAGAAGCAGTGCAAGAACTTCATTATTTCAAGATCGAAAGAAAGGCTTGTGTGTTTTTTCATGACCGACAACTTCAGTGAGTGCAGCCTGTCTGTGATTTTCAATAACAAGCCCACTTTGTGTTCCCCAATAACGCTCAGTGCGTTCAAGAACGGCATTAGTGTACCACTGTTTAAGATACTTCATCCTAACAATGGTTTGAGATCATATACGCAGTCCGACGAAACTGTGCGCTTGGCAATGAACTATGTATGACATCCCGTTTGACGACACGATCCAAAATGTTGTCACCCTTCAAGCTCACACTTCAGCCTATGTCAACACCGAGGAGGAGAAGAAGTTGGTATTTTTGACGTCTGTTGGAACTTTTATGACAAAATCAGTTTTTCATGAATGATTATTTTTTTGCTCTTCAATCATACCCGAAGTGTAATTATGAACAGCTCAGAGACCTTTTGGTGCTGCCATGCAAACGCAAGCTGCAGTACATCACTTCATCTATTGACAAGGACCAGGTGCTGAGGGAAACATTTGACAAAGTCCAGACACTGCAACAGAAAAATGTGTTTCTCTTTGTTGATGAAGTACAGATTCACACAACTGTTTCAATTTCTGGTGGTTTGCTGAGTGGCATCACCGAGAACAACTGAGACTGCAAGGCCACTTATATTCTAATCACTAGGTAATTGCAGTGCCACGGCCAAGCATCCTCTTGACAACGAGCGTGTCTGGTTTCTCCTTTTTGACACAGTACATCTGCTAAACAACTGGAACTACATCTGCTAAACAACTGCATCCGCAACAACTGGATCAGTGAGAAGGGCCAGAAGATCAGTCTTGACGTCTGCATCATTTGCAGACGTCAAGGAACTGTACGAGTCAAAGAAAGGCAGTAATTCTGACGACTACTAAACTCACTCAATTTGCTGTCAACCCCTCAAATTTGCTGTCAACCCCTCAGAGAAAGACTAGCAGAAGAATGCAGTCCTTCAGACCTCTGTCAAGAAGGCCCGGTTGGCTGACTAATCGCTGCAGTTTGGTAGGTTTTTGCTTCTATGTCTGTTTGTTTATATGCTTGAATGTTTTTATGTTTGGTTGTTTGCATTGGAAAAGATTTAACCATAATCAACTTGTCAAGTCTAAAACTGCAGCAACTCGGCTTTTTATAAAGTGGCCACTAAGCTCATACAATAATACATGTTAAGTCCGGTTAAAATTGGTATTTCAAAGCATTACAGTGCTTTAAACCATTTAAAATTCACTGTAAAACATTATCCCTTCTATTGCTTGAAAGAAGTAATTTTTGATCAATTTGTCCGATAGAAAATGTTATGTTACTAAGAATGCAATGGCCTCCGCTACCGTAGTCAGCTACACGGCGATGCACGTCCTGGTTATAGTAGTCCTTGCCACGTACGTAACTGCTGCCTCACACAACTTGAGCCGAACGCGTTCTGCCGTCTTCTCCAGTATACAACTTATTAATTCTACCGAGTGACCACAACGGCCTAGATTTATTGGGGAGGATATCAAAGCTATATCGTTAACTTTAATTCGATCTGCCCATGCAGGCTGAAAATTATTAAGCTTCTGATCTCTCAAAGACAGAAAATATTCATCATAATAAACGTCTTTAAATTTTAAAAATGACTCTCTCTCCAAGCACGTTCAGCAAGTCATCAATAGAAGGTTTGATTAGGTCTTGTCCTGCACAAGATTGAAAGTTTAAATTACATGCATTTGTAAATTTAAGGAATGAATTTGGCGTCACAATCTCCCGATCGTCATCCTCAGCCTGGCGCTGCATCAACGGTCTGGAATTGACAGCTTCCTGCACATCAGAGAGAAGCGTTAAGAATGCAAAATATTCTATTTTCCCCTTTCCAATTATTAGGTTGTTACAAAAATAATGGCCGATTTCAGAAGCATGCATTTAATCGTTGGTAAATGAACAATAGAGATGTTAAACTTAGTCAAAATATGAACCCAGAGCAGCTGTGCATCTCTGCCATCGGACTACGAGATTATTTATCCCTTGATAAATAATCTCGTAGTTTTAAGTTTTAAGTTTTACCATCCAAAAATCTGCTTAAGTGCTTGAATAAATGATAATCAGTAGGTGAAAGATCTGGAGAATATGGAAGATGTGGTAAAGTCTCGTATCCCAGTTCTGTGAGTTTCTGGACGGTCATTCTTGCAACATGTGGTCGCGCGTTATCGTGGAGCAGAATTCCACCACGTCAATTCACTAATGCCGGTCTCTTTTCGCTCAATCGCATGCATAACAGCGAGATCATTGCAGTATCTCTCTGCATTAATGGTCTCATTGACTCCCAAAAAACAGCAGTGAATAACACCTATTGCAGACCACCAGACAGTCACCATAATCTTTTTCTGGTGCAACATTGGCTTTGGGAAGTGTTTGGGGGGGCTCATCACGATCGAGCCATTGACCTGATCGTTTACGGTTATCATAAATGACACACTTTTCGTCACAAGTGACAATTCGGTCAAGAAAGGGATCGTTGGTGTTGCGCAGAGAGAGCATCGAACACACTTCAAAACGCCTAAGCTTTTGATTCTCATTGAGCTCATGAGGAACCCATTTATCGAGCTTTTTCACCTTTCCAATAATCTTCAAATGGCGCGAGACTGTTGCAATGATGACACCAAGTGTCTGAGACATTTTTCTAACACTTTGACGTGGATTTTGCTCAACAACCGCATGCAATTGCTCGTTCTCGAGACTACCCAAACGTCCTCTACTCTCTTCATCTTTACGGCTCTCATCACCACTCCGGAATTTCCCTAACCACCTTCCTACTGTCCGATCCCTTGTGGACTCTTCTCCTCATGCTCAGTTGATATTGGCAGAAGCTTCGGAGGCGTTGTGCCCAAGTTTGAACTCGTGCAACATAAGTAGGCTAAGGTCATGTTTTGTCATGTTCATCATGGAGGGATTCAATCCTTCAAAATTATGTTCTGTCTGAAAAGAAGTCACAAAATATTAGTGAGCACACATTAATTGTTATGCATGCCAAGGTTCATTGAAAATAAACAAAAAAAGTTGTGTTAAAATTACTTTTCAAACCCCAGACCTTCGAGCTGCCATTATTTTTGTAACAACCTAATACTTTATGCAAGCATTTTTCCACTATTCCAATCATTCTTTCGTAAATGAAACCCCATCACGGGGAATAGACCGGAATTTTATAGTGCTGTATGTTATTTCGAGCTAAATGTTCACCCCAGACATCGTCTTTATGACACGAGTTAATGATTTCCGTCGCTTGAATAAACGAAAGGGCATTGTTGCTATAGAGTAGACGGTACCCCATAGCGATTTGTAAATCTCACAAAAGCTCCCAGGAAAGCAGCAGTAATGATCTCTGGCACCAGTTCCAAGTGAACTGCACACACATTTAGGCACATGAACAATAAAATATACATTTTAGTGGTGGTACTTCCAAGTTTAACTTTGAATTGGCCAGTGAAATCCATTCCTACATTTTGGTAGGGTTTCACGAACTGCACCCTATCTCTACAAAGATCGGTTACTTTAGGATACTTGTAGGGTAATGCATTCAGTTTACGACAAGTCATACACTCCCTCACTACTCTCTTAACAGGAACTCTGGCTTTGGCTATCCAATAACCTTGATTTCTAAGTGCGTTCACAATTGATGCAACACCCAGGTGAACACATTTCTCGTGACAGTCCTGGATAATCAGTCTGGTAAGATGACTTTCTAGCGGTAACAAGATTGGATTAGACAGTTCATACGACAAATATTTACATTTGCTCAAGCGACTTCTTTAACGAATCAGGCCATCATCCAAAAAAAAGGTTAAGTCCCTCACGATAGGAGGTACTGGCTTACTAAAATCTTAATTTTGAAGGAATGAATATACATCAGGCATCTTAGTTAATTGCTGATGTCTTATCCAATAGCTTTTTGCTTTATTTTGATCTTCCCTTCGCGAAGATGGTTTCTTCGTAATTTTTCAGGCGATCTGAAAGAGTCTTACAGTAACTCCCAACAATTTACGTAGGCTAGAATACTTCACTATATCGAAAACCTCTTGTACCTATGTAGCCTCTGCTACAAGAGGGCACGTCACAAGCACTTTATTAGCCGGAGACAAACAATTCAGAGAATGGTCTGGCCACTTCCCAGTAGTTTGCAAGAACTCTGGGCACTGTAACCAAAAGGTAAATTTCTTATGAAACTCCTTAATAGCTACTCCTTGAGTAACCAAGTCGGAAGGATTATCCTTCGACTTTACGTATCTAGCAAGGAACATTTAATGTTGAAATCTCTCTATGAACTGTAAATACTGAACAACGTCCTTTGCACGGTTGCTTGTGGATACCATTTTGGTTTCACATTTTTATTCAATATCCACGTGAGGACTTTGAGAGTCTATTCCAAAAGTCACCTCTTTGACTGAAACTCTTCAACCTGCCCAACAGCAGGTACAAATTTTTTACAGCTACGAAAACTGCCAACAACTCAAGAGTAGGCATACTCTGATTTTAGAGGCGCAATTTTAGATTTACTAAATAACAAGCTCGGTTTAGGACAAGACTCTGATGCAACATAAGTTCAGAAACCATAAATGCATCTGTGAACACGAATAGTTTTAGATCTTCATTAGAGGCATAACATTGACGAGGAAATTTCAATTTAGAAACCCGACTTAAATCTTCTACCAAAGCCCGCCGGGAATCTGTTAACTCCGTAGGCTACTCTTCATTCCAACCCACCTCCAATTTCTAAATGCTTCTCAAAAGACTTTTCGCACGCGCTGACACCGACAGGACCAATCCCATTGGGTCATAACACCTCACAAGACCAGATAAGACTTTCCGTTTAGCGACTACTTCACATTCAGCTGAATCGCATTCAACAGCCACTCGCAGAGTGTCCAAATGCCTGTCATACTTATATCCTAACACTTTTACTTCTTCACAATTCTCAGCAATTTTCTCATCTGTCCGAAACTTTTCCTATAATTGTTCATTGTTAGACCTCAATCCACACTACCGCGAATCCTAACTGTCTGAATAGAATAGAATAGAATTAGGCTATAAGAACGAACCTTCTGGCCCATTATTGGGTCGGATAATTACTTCGATAATTATTCGGTTGTTTACCCAAGTCCCATGCCGTATTTCTAGCCGCGTCAACCATGTCGGCAGCGGGATTCGAACCCGGGTCTTTCCGCTCGCAAGCAGATTCGCTCACCAGTCGACCAAGCTGGTGATTCACTGTCCGGGACTTAAGCGTGTCTCGTAGGATAAATGATGAGGTCGTTGGAAGTTGGGTAGAGACACTCAGACATTTAAATGTGATGTGTAAGATATTTTTTCTTTAACACTGAGGTTGGTAAACCTCAAGTCATTTATAGCTGAACCTTCAATTATATGCTTCCCTTTCTGAAGGAATTATCTTCATGTTAGTACTGTTTCAAAAGGAAATTATATTTGTTTGTACAAGTGGCAGCAACTTGTTACTTGAGCCGCAACTGTGAGATTAAGGCCGTTACTCTAGGTCAGTGTAGCTGCCAGTGTTTTCCGTCAGCCTCAATGGCCAGTATTGTGTTTGAACTGTATTCTAGTGTAGGCATATTGAAAAGACAATCATGTGTGCCATCTCGGATGCCAGTATTATCTCAAGTAGTATTATAATTTTAAGTTAAATAATTAGTTCTGTAAACTTAATTTGTGATTTGTTCTCAGATCACGGCGTCAATAAACCCAACTTCCAATGACCTCATCATTTATCCTACGGGACACGCTTAAGTACCAGACAGTGATATAGACTACACACATGTGATATGGTCAATTTGGGTGACTTGGGACCGGCACTAAACCTCCGAAAACGACGGCGTGGAAACTCTTAACCTTCCATATCTCCTATCCATCCGCCTCCAACGACTTTCGTGGTTTTTGCTACTTATTCCTAGTTCTGCTCTGTAGAACTACAAAAGTTCGGACACTACTTTAATTAATCATATCGAAAGTGTAAATTTCGATATCCAAAATGATTGAAAGTGCATTAGGAGACACATTAGATCAGAGATTTGTGTATAATACAGTTTAAAAGGCCACAATTTCCAGTTTACGAGCATTTACTTTTTACCAACAAAACTTTGTGATTCGACTGACTTTTTTTGCAAAAATTTTATTTAAATTATTCCGAAATCTTTGATCTAATGTGTTTCCTAATGCTCTTCCAATCATTTTGGATGCAAAATAATGAAAAATGATTGATATAAAATTTTGGAAAAAACATCAGTGGGTATCCTCATCATTTTTTATAAATTCAAAATTGCACAAAACTCCATGAAATTGTGTCTCCAACCAAATATTTGTGAGCAGATTACGAAAAACACATCAGTTTTTGCTCTACTGTCGCTGATTTTGTGCTAGCGAATCCCAAAGTTGTGTTGGTAAAAAGCAATTTCGCGTAAACTAGAAATTGTGGCATTTTAAACTGTGCTATACGGAAATCTCTGACCTAATGTGTTTCCTAATGCTTTTCCAATCATTTTGGGTGCAAAATAATGAAATTGATGAGTGAAATTTTTGAAAAAAATGAAAAGGCCTTTTTTGCCAAATTTATTTTTTGTGGGAAATTCTACGTTTTTTGCAACATGTTTGTAAGAAAAATCTCATTTCTTTGGCCAAATCTTTTTTCTTTTGCAAAATTTGTTTTGGCAAAATTTGTTTTAATTCAGTCTTTTTTGCGATGTCTGTTTGTTTTGGCAGTAAATATCTATTTTTTTGACAGAATTTGTTTATTTGGGCAAAATCTTTTATGGAAAAAATATTTTTGTAGGCATGAATCTTTCTTTTGCAAAACTCTGTTTTCTTTTAGCATATTAATGTTTTTTCGGTGAAAAATCCGTTTAATTTGTAAGAAACGTTTTTGGGAAAATTTTAGTTTTTAGGGCAAAATATTTCTTTTAGCAAATATCTCTTTTTCGGCCAAAATTTTCTTCGGGCAAATACTAGATTTTGCTTATAAAAACCCACAGAAAAAACTGCAGAAAAACTGCAGTAAAACTCTATGGAAACAACTTTGCAGCAAAAAAACTCAGAAAAAAACTCAAAAACAAACTAAAAAAACAAAGTTTTCACCCAGAAAAATAAAAAATCCAGAAGACACCAAGAACTGGCCACAAAATTCCTGCAATAAACGGAAAAGTTGCAGAAAATTTCCAAAACATTCTCAAAGAATAACTAACAATCAGTTATGAGTCCCCACAACTACACAGTGGGCAGACTAGCTCGTATCGTAATTCGTCACAAATCCTACAAATCCTAGGAGTAATGAAAATTTAGTTTTGAGAATACGAACTTCATCCAAAATTGAAAGAAAATAATTTTTACTTCCATGTAAAGCTTCTGTTGAAAACTCTATCATAACCTGCGGGAGCTTCTCATATGTGACAATAATTAAGAAAATATTGAAAACCTGTCAAATATTCAAGCAGTAGCACATATGGGATGTTTGAAAAATGCGAGGAAGAAGTTAAAATATAATTAAATACTCCTGGAAACGAAGTAGTAATAATGCAACCTCACATTACGCCTTGTTGCAATAATTGTTTCAGAGATGACTAGTACAAGCTGTAGGCAATATACTAAAGCAGAAAATATAATTACTTAAAATTGTTTCCTTGAAAATTGTAAAATTTAGCTAAACTCAATCTTTAGTCTCTCTACATTACCTTTCACTTCTGTTTGTGTGCAAAGGGTGACATACATTCGATGCTTAATTGAAGAATGATGAAAATAAATACACAATATATGAATTCTCTTTTACAATTTCAGTTATTTCTTTCGTTTAGTTTACATTTCCCTACAATTATATTGAGCTTGACATATTCCACTCTGTATTTCACTCGCGTACATTGCGTACTCCCTCATCGTTCACTGACTTGCTCTAATGCATTCTGCTTGGTCAGATTTGAAGAAATACTTTCACCATACTCAATTTTATATATTTATGTCCAAGTCTAACTTATAAAATAAGCCAATGATATTGTTACTTGATTTATTTCCAAAAGGACTACTGAAATTATATTTTATATGTGAAATATCTATTGATGAGACGCTGCCAACGGATATTTTATAATTGTCATATGTTGTTTTGAAAGAACATTATGAGATAAAGAAGTCTTCAAAACGACTGCAAGTAAAAACGTCTCCACATAAAATGATCCACTCGCACAAATGTCCACTCACAAAAATATCTGCTCACAAAAATTAACTGATATCCCTCCAAGTCATCAGCATGAAATGACAGTGTTGGGCATGCAACTGGAAAATAATTGTGGCGCAACCGCAATCGCAAGTCTATAAAATATCATAGTTACGATCGCAATCGTAACTGCAACCACACAAACTCAAAAGTTGCGGTCGTAACCACAATTCGTAACCGCAATTATTGAATAACATAACGATTTAAAAAATAGTCTATAAGGAGTCTAGGGTCGATCCAGTGAACAGTTGAGCCAAGATAATGATCTGTAAATCGACCGTATATAATTGACATTGTTACTTATACGTCATATTTAATACCTAATATTTTATTAGATTTTTAATGTCAGTTACTCGGCATTCATATACTAATTTCAAATTAATCTGTATCGTTAACAATGCTACATAGCCTTTTCGCGTGTATCATATAAAATCAAGTGGCATTTCGAAGACACCATATATTTTGCTTAAAAATTGTTTAGTTTGTTAACAAATAGGAAATTTGTAAGGTATGTTTTTTCCCTTTGTTCAATTGAACTTACTTGTTCCTGCAAGACCTGGTATCCACCGTAGTTGCAACGTACAGTGTTCCTTGCAGCTTTTCTCTCAATGATGTAACCTCACATACAAACTCTTCAATCTTTCTTGTGAGTGCACCTCGACTCAATTAGAACTTCTTGCCTGATGAATATTTTATCATATCGATGAAAGAACAACTCTCAACGATTCTAAGTGACCATACATTTTCAAAGAAGAATTTCATAATTTTGATTCCTAGAGTCGTGTTGCTGGCATCCAGGCCAATATATCTATTCACACCTATTGCCTGCGGCATTTTCAACTGTGCTTATTGTTTTCTGGGAGTATTTCCCTCATCCTCCTCTTAATGATCATCATAATCCCATTCGTCAGACAAATCTCTTTTTCTCTTGAAATACTCCTTATTTCCTTTTTCCACGCAGTCATTGAAACTCGTCAATACCTGGGAAATAAATTCAGGTTTATTTCCCAGGTCAGGAAATCGAGTCAGCAAAAAGAACTAGAGATGTAGCATTGACTATTTACCTTAAATACTTAGACTATTTCATGTTCTTTGAACTAATCTCATTAACGTAAGCACTAAGCAATATGGGTCAATATATCATAACCACCGTATTTCGTTTTTATCCTGTATAAGCGATAAATAGGGATTTTAATTACCTTCGCGTGAGTGCTGGTGATGTTTTCGCAAACTGTACAGAGACTCTTTTTGTGCTTTGTAGCATTTCGTCATCGGCAAACACTTAACACATTTGAATGTCATACTATCCTTGTAAGTGCTGACGTGCTGGAAAAAATCAAGCAAGTAAGGCTAGGGATTTTGTGGTGAGTCACATTTCGTTGTTTTAGTTTCTGTTGTTCAACTTGTAAAATCGCTGACTGCAGCAAATTCCTCTGGAGCATCGTTTGTGCTAGAGTGACCAGCCATTAAAGTTTTATTCGATATACATTTAGTCTTAGCCACAAATCGAACCATCTAACTTTTAGTAAATGAAACTTTCTTATACATCTATACAAATTTATCTGGAAAGTATACAGGCATGGAGTATTAATATTACAGATTATATATTTCATTGAAGCTCGAAAACATTTAAGTTCGCAGACAGTACCTATACACAACACACCTAAACATTGGTTAGACTGTTACTGGGAGACCGAGAGCCGTAAAACTGCAGCTGCGCGCAGCGCTGCACGATGCGGTGGTATAGGCACGCGGCAGTTATTTTTTTTCAAATAACATTTTTTAAAGTAACGGTTGCAATTTGCGATGAAATTTGCTCGAAATAGTTGCGGCGCAACAGCAATTAGAAAAGTTGCGATCGCAATTGCAGCTGCAGTTAGTTGCGATACAATTGCCCAACACTGTCAAATGATAAAAATATAAAACTTTTAGTCCAGCCCACAAAGATACCTAAGGGTACTTTATATACAAAACTGCTCCTACCTGTGAAAATTCAGATCCAGATGGTTAGAGCAAGAGAAAGGATCTTTAAAGGAAGCACAGTCATGATGCACGATTGAAGACAATGATGCACGAGTCCATGACCATAATGCACCTCTGCCGCTCACTATAAGCGAGGCTGGTCCATAGATGTTAGCTCTATGCCCACGTAGCTCCTGTCGTCCTCGGGGAACAACTCATTTCTGCGCAAGATGCAAAAATAAAACTGTTTTTCATTCAAAGTTGAACGAAATATTTGGAAAACCAAAAATCAGAGTTCGTTTACATAGAATACATTATTGCAATCGACAATTGATGAAATTGTTTAATTTACAGAGCAAAATTAACAAACTAAAAAATTTATTTGAAAATGTGTGGAAGAAAAGTCTGATGAAGGTAATAGAATATCACTAAAATCATAAATGCGTTCAGGTACAGTTAGATTCATAGTACATTTTTACGCTATGAATCGAAGGTCTACGACAGTTTTCCACTCACTAAGCTTACAAAAATGATCAATGAATTCAAAGCGAGGTATTGAGAGCGAGTTTAAAATCAACATAAAAAGAACGTCTTACTTACTAAGGAATATGTCTGAAAACTACAATCCAAGCAGGCAAGGGACTGAAAACCGGACAAAGCCGTGAATGTGAGTTACAACGCATTTATTCAATGGGGTATTTGTTTCTGTTGCCTTCAGGAGGACACACTAAGGGCTTTCAATTCAGTGTATCTTGGGCACATGGCGTTTTCTCAGTTAAGTACGCGAAGGAGTTTTTATTTGAGTGGATTTCGTAATCAAAACCCTCAACCAGGAGAATAGTCTACGGGGCTTTAATTCGACGTATCTTGAGCACATAACGCTCCCTTAAGAGCAAATACTACCATTGAGCTTCACCACCGGCCACAATTCTCCTAAAAAATTTGGTGTTTCTCAGAGGTATCATGGTCTACCTACAGCACATTCAACCATAAATGTTCCTCGTGTGAGAATATCCTGTGAGGTTTTGATTCACGGGTTCTACACGCCTCACTCCTTACTTTCCCTTTTAGTTTTAGGGAAGATATCAAACGAGTCATTTCGACGAGCTCATGCTCTCGTACATTCTTCTATGCTGTCTTTTTTATATTATTATTGCTGTAGTGTTTTCCACATTATTCGCCCCTTAAAAATAGCAAACGAAGCTACGCTACAATGATATTCCATACTAAAAATAACTAGGAATAACATGAAACTAAGCCAGTTCATAGGATATGTATCATAGAATTTTCTAATATAATCTCCCTTCAAAATAACGACACGAACGAGACAGAGAACTAAGAGTGACTGTTATATTTGTCTATCATGTGGCTCCATGAAGGAATTGATATTGCACATGTTTTTATGAGATCACATCAATGAAAAGAACATAGAAAATGTCGAAAATAAATAGACATACGCATAATTTTATAGCATTCAGAAAATAAAAGTTTGAAACAAAATCCTTTACAAAAATTTCGAAATCCAACCATTAGTATTAAATCGATACTTTCGTATTCATGAATACAACGGATCACACCAGTTGTCGTGTTAAGGCTGAGGCAAATATTCAGGAGATGTTCATCTATTTTTACGATGCATGCAGGACTGCTGCACTCACCCTAACACGGTGAGGTGACTGAGGGTGTCAGGTAGCACGACAGGCGTCGGTGGCAGGAGCAAGGCAGCCATGGCCCCCAGCAGGCAACACACAGAACACGCCAGGGGCTTCGCACTCATTTCCAAAGCGTGTAGGTCAAAGCTGTCCTGGAATGTTAAACGACCACTTCTTTAGGGAGTCTTTATATAATAATATAGTTACATGAATCATAAAATAAATGCAAACGCTATAAAGCATGGAAGTGATATAATACTGTATATACGCAATTAGAAGACATGATAATCAGACGTTGCTTGACGAGTTTGTGATATGTTCACACAAACAAAGTTGCTTCAATTTAGGTCGTATGGACTAAAGTTGATTTCAGACCTGGAGGTTCAAACAATACAATTTAAAAAACACAGAACATACGGAGATAAATTTGTAAGAATCAATGTAAAAACATTTAGAAACGCACGATGAAAGGATCTACTACGTACTAATAATAAAAGATACTCATAATAAATTGAAGCCTATAAGTCCCTTAGAGCTCTACACATACCAGACCTAAACAATCAATAAATGATACGTACATAAAAGCAATAATAAATATTCTCAAGCACAGCTGAACTAAGCGGCCGCGGATGAGTATGCAGAAAATTTACATAGATGCCTTCACTAACCACGAGATCACAGAAAGGTCCAGCAGCAGCAAATCCAAGCACAGCCCAAGTCCATGTGAGTCCACACACGGCTCCTCTGGAGTGCGTGGGAGTGAGTCGCCACATGGACAGCACTAGCACCACCCCTGCTGCCACAGCACCACCGTGCCCCAGTAGTGATAACACCACGTCCCCCACGCACGTCTCCACCTTGGCTGTGCAGGGACTTGTCAATTATTATTATTATATTCCTAGAATAACTAAGGGACTTATCAGTTATTATCATTATTATATTCCTAGTTTAACCAAGGGAATTATCAATTATTACCATTATTATATTCCTAGTTTAACCAAGGAACTTGGCTATTATTATGACTATTGTATTCCTAGTTTAACCAAGAGACTTCTCAATTATTATTACTATTGTATTCCTAGTTGAACCAAAGGACTTGTCAATTTTTATTTTTATATTCCTAGTTTAACCAAGGGACTTGTCAATGATCGTGCTACATTCCGAGTGGTAGATCTTTTTTTTTCATTCCAAAAACCAGCATTTTTCAAAGTCAACAAGTTTATTTGTGAATGGTAGTGTTGTGTTGAAGGTAGTGGTTATCAATTTTTATGTGCCAGAAAATCCTAGGTATGTTTTTGAAGTCAACACGTCAGTATAATGAACATAGCGAGCGTCAATTTGTCTGCGCGTTACTAAAATGGTAGTTCACAGATTCAAAAAATATCCACCATAAAGGAAAAAAATATAAGACGAATAATAACCGATGATGCATGTAACTTAATCATGAATGACAAAGATTTCAATAGACAAAAAATAATACAATCTCAGGTACTATGTATATAATTAACAATCACTATCTACGATCTACTGACACAATAAGCTAATAGCAACCCTGAGAAATTAATATTTGAAAAGTTTACGAATATCTTGTTTCAAGGAATCTAAAAATACTAGCAAAATAGTACTATTACATAAGGAAAGATTTGATGATCACATGAACAGTAGAATACAAAACAAGAATAGTGAAGAAAAATGAAGCCTATTCAATTACAATAGAACCGACAGAAAGTTGCAGCAATGAAAGGGTAGACTCCAACACGAAAATTTAAACAGAAAAAAGGAGAAGTATCCTACATCTCTCTGAAACTAAAGCCACAGCAGATTCTAATCAGTAGAAATCCTGAATCTACGCTTGATAACCCCGAAACTGTCGTAATCAAACTAAGTAGCGAGGTCAATATTCTGTTTAACAAATGGTGATACCACACGATTAAAGCAATAAAATTCTTCTCTTAAAAAGCAGGTACTCACTCGCCTGCGTGAGGGTGGTGAGGGCGATGGTAGCCGCCAGCACCAACATGGTAAGACACAGCATAGGCCGAGCGTTTACCCTGCCTAGCATGAGGGCTATGGTGACTAGCACCACCAACTCTACGGCTCCGTACGCCACGCATCGGTCTGCTAAACTGTTCACAAGAATATGAAGTTACAGAAATAGACTTTGATGCTAGGAAATATTCTACAACGGTACGAAGTGCTTCAAACGTCACTTTGAAAATATTCAATAACATTAACAGGCGTAACTAGAGGGAAGAAATGTTCCTTATTTTTTCAGAATAAAACTTAAACAACCTAGTAATTTCTGAACGATGTCTTTGGGGGAATAAACTATTATGTAATTGCAGCAGTATTATGTAGAATCTATCAAAATCTTCAAGTAAATATCGGCACGAAAAATCCGCAAATATTCGTGGCTGCTTCTGAGGAAATAGCATCGTACCTGACATAGGGAGAAGGCTCGACGATGATCCTTGTACCAATAGTGATGCCGTACACAAGGGCACAGAGCGCACTGACGAGCATCACACGGAGTAGTCTGATGTTCCGCACCAGCGGGAGCACAGAACGAGAGAGAGCAGACTGCCCGCAACCTACCGACATCAGGCATCGCTCCATCTGGTTAACAGAAAGAAATGTAAAAATTTGATTGTTTTACATAGCAATTATCTTTTCGCAAAGGAAGCGGATCCATAAATGAGGGTACATCTGAGAAATAGCAGTCGTACATGCAGTTAAGCCATGGCTGTGTCGTTATCGTTGTAGCAGTATAGCAAAAACTGTTTTTCTCACAGCTGTCAAAAAATCCGCGTTTTATGCTCAGCAACAAACGCACTAAATTACGGCGTTCCATATACTCCCAATATCTAAATATCTAAATTATTCACTGTATCAATAAGATCCTCCATGCATGTGTAAAGAAGACAGCGTTTGTATTTTCGTAGCAAGGTATTTCATAAACTGCATTAGACCTGTTTAATTACGTAATGGCAATCTGAGAACAGCATTTGGCTTTGTTTTCTAATAAATTTGTTTCTTTTTTGTAAAAAAAAATTATGATACAAAAAATCATCTCTGTATAAATTTCGGATCCCCCGAGTCTAATTTCACTGGAAAATTAACGATTATTTTCGTCGAAGAAGGTGTTTTATAAAAAATCAACCGACATTTACGGTAGTTATTGGGCAAAGGAATTAGACTTTCAAACTAACATTACCTCAATGACTCGCAACTTCGGTTAGGTTATGTTATGTTAGGTTATGTCAAGCTTGGTCAAGTTAAGTTAGACTGTGCCACTCACATCGCCTTTAATGACCCGTAGTTTGGGTCGCATGACGTCGTCCATGGCGACGTTGTGTGTCCTGGGCATCAAGGTGCAGGCGTCATCCCACCTGCTCGTAGTTATCACCCACCGCACGCTCTCTGGCATCCAACTGCAGCAGCACCACGCAAGTAAACAAACTCAAAAATTGTTGCCATCAAAAATATATCGACAGTTTTCCTAGATTTTGAAGAATTTTCTGCTAATCGTATCGTCTTTTTCCGAAAAGACAAATATTTGCAAGAATGTTTTTCTCGTGAAGGTATTTTTTGACATGAAAACGAATTTTTCATTCCTAATAAAATATTACTCATTTCACAACGATATTTGTCGTTTCGGTACTGAGAGGGACGTCAGCTATAATCAGTGCCTTGTTCGTAAGTTATCAAAATTTGCACAACTCGTAGCATAAAATGCACTACTCGTAGCATAAAATGCACTACTCGTAGCATAAAATGCACTACTCGTAGCATAAAATGCACTACTCGTAGCATAAAATGCACTACTCGTAGCATAAAATGCACTACTCGTAGCATAAAATGCACTACTCGTAGCATAAAATGCACTACTCGTAGTATAAAATGTACCACTCGTAGTATAAAATGTACCACTCGTAGTATAAAATGTACCACTCGTAGTATAAAATGTACCACTCGTAGTATAAAATGCACTACTCGTAGCACAAAATGCACTACTCGCAGCACAAAATGCACTACTCGTAGCACAAAATGCACTACTCGTAGCATCAGAAAACGCGTTACTTGTAACATCATACAATGAACTGATCGTAACATCATAAAATGTGCTGCTCATAAGACCAGAACCTCGATTGAAAGGATTAAATTTGATTTAATAAAAGTTTTTGTCTCGAGCCAAATTAAACATACTTTAAAAGAGTTTTCAGCGCACGATTGTACCCTTTATCAGGTTAAAAAAAGAAGATTTATAATGACTGTAAACAACAGGTAACGAGTTCCTGTAATTGACTAATGTAAATGTTAAGGCTGAAATAACAATTTTAGAAGAAAGAAATTGACGCAAGGATTCAAGTTACCTCATCTCACTAAGACTCATAAATCGTTCCAGAAGACAATGACTTTTGAAAAAAACAATAAATTCAGAAGAAAATAATAATTTCAGAAGAAAAGAATAATCTCAGAACAAAATAATAGTTTCAGGATAAAAGAATAAGTTCAAAAGAAAGAAAATGACGCAAGGGTCCCCGTGATTTCATCTTACTAAGACATGGATGGCTCACAACAAGAGAACAATGAAGGCGGTGGACGGGATGCTCTTCGCGAGCTGCTGCCACATGGGATTCACGAGGAGCGTGTCAATAGTGCTGGAGACGCCCCCTACACCGAGGCTGTGACCCAGCAGAATTAGGCACACTGACCGTACACACTCTTTCTGCGTGCTGTTCTCAAAAGCTGCCCATAATTTGAAGCGTTACTTATCATCAAAGTGAGACGATGGAACAAAAAGGCTGAGTTAAAGATGTTTCAACGTGTTTTTATTGTTCACTTTCAAGTGAATTATTACCGAAAAGTTGATGGCATGTGGTACGTCTTCCCACAGTATGCCCAAACCATTTATTTTGGTAATAGTATTATACTATTAGAGGTACTGCTTTTTATCTTCCTTCTGTTGCGTCACTGTTTTAACAACCAAACTACATGAGCGGCGATTCGCGTAGAAACACCCTTAACGACACCTGCCACAATTTCATTAATAGTATGATATTCAAAGCCCTTGAAAGTGAGAATCATGATCCCAAATACTATAATCATTACATGACTACTAGATTTATTAACACTTGCATCCCCACCTATTAACATAAGTGCGAGAGTGGCAGCCTGAGCAGCCGCGCCTTCGACAACGATAGCGACGATGGATACTTCGACTGCGGGAGCGAAGCTGCGTGAGAAGGCAAACACAAAGTACACGCCCATGACGATGACAGCCACTTTACGGCGGCCGTGCACGTCCATGCATAGTCCACCGGCCACCGTTGTCAGAGCCCTGGCCGTCACAAGTAGCCCAGCCGCGACGGGCGACCACCAGGATGAACCTACCCCGCACTCCCACACCTGGGCACGGGGTAGCAACGTGTGTTATTAGAATTTCCAGCACCCGTTAAACTAGGGAGTCTTCTTGTTGCAGACAGGCAACCATTTACGCTGGACCAAACAAAAGTTGTTGTACAATGATTATTAAGTAGTGTTCTGGTTTGTGTGCTGCAAAGTCCGAATCATGGAGCAGGTATGGATTTGCGAGACATCTACATGGAGAAGAGTTGGACGGGTGATGATAGGAGTGTAGGCTTGACAGACTAGACGATATTATAGAGCTGAAAATCACGGTGTTATGGCATCGTCGTCATTTTATCAATTGATAATGCTAAACATGCTGACCAAAAGTGGCGCTTAAGCCTCGATGGCCTCATACAAAAGCATAACAAAAGAAATAGTCAGTTACAAAAATATCGCCCATAATTTCCGAAGCAGCTGTAAATAACCAGAATACCCCTGTCAGTGGCAAGTTCCCTACAAACACTATGTGTTTATGCTAATTGAAGCAAGGAGTCAATCAGTTCGAGGAGTCTATGGGCTGGAGGAGTCTATGGGCTGGAGGAGTCTATGGGCTGGAGGAGTCTATGGGCTGGAGGAGTCTATGGGCTGGAGGAGTCTATGGGCTAGAGGAGTCTATGGACTAGAGGAGTCTATGGGCTAGAGGAGTCTATAGGCTGGAGGAATCTATAGGCTGGAGGAATCTACGGGCTGGAGGAATCTACGGGCTGGAGGAATCTACGGGCTGGAGGAATCTACGGGCAGGAGGAGTTTGTGGGTTGGAGGAGTCTATGGGCTGGAGGAGTCTATGGGCTGGAGGAGTCTATGGGCTGAAGTCCATGAGTTGAAGTTGGAGTAGATAAATAGGAATTGTATTTATTCCACGGCTTCTGCAGTAATGCTCGAATATGCGAAGGTTTAAGGATAACACATCAACAACAGAGATAAATTAGAGTTGGACTGTCATAAATCAAGAAAATCAGAGTCGCACATTAGATAATCAGAAGAATCTGATACAAACAATAGAACATTTGATAGGTCAGAGTTAACATCACACAATCAGAGCCACTAAAGTGCAGTCGGCAGATCATTCGACAAATGCCGCAACTTTGAAATGCATTTACAAACTTGGATAGCCTACGTTCAGGGTACCTTTTCATACTTTACACCCTATTATGTTTCACCAAGCTCTTTCGTAAACTCTTTTACTCACAAAATGAGTTTTTCTGCAGTTTTAAAAGTACTAAGTCTTATTGATGAAAGTTATTATGATAATTCAGAGTAGTATTCACATAGTTTGAGGAAACTCTTACAAAAATCATCGAAAACATCTAGGATCCATTGCATTCCGTTTTCAGACCTAGAACAGGATAAGATCTTAGTGGACAGGCACGGACTATGTTCTAGCTGCGAAGAACTATCTCGTGAAAATCATTTAGTAAGGATCTTATTAAATGATTTTATGATTAAATTACCTAAATGAAAATTACATGTTCTTGTAAAATAGCAAGTCCCCAGGATTTTTAAACTTTATACCTACGATTAACATTCAAACTGAAATACTGTGGGTTTTGTTGATAAGAAGTTACTGGAAAGCAGTCGTGAAGAAGTGCTAATACACCTTGAAAATTCGATACATAAAAAAGAAAAGTTTGCTAAGGCGACACTCACGTGATAATCGTTCCCTGGCACCACACTGGGCAGCAGCCGGCGACTACTGCATGAAGAGCTGGAAAAAATAATTAATAAGCGACTAGTCGAAATTCCACATCAGTTTTGTGCAACAAGTCACGTGTATTGACGTACAGATACCATGACTCATTTAATAGAATGGAAGGATTTTTCAAGATATGAAAATATTTTGAAGATCACAGACATGGAAAGTATTTCCTATTACTATAATTCCGACGGCACGAAAATTTGTAAGTGTTTATAAAATTACCTGAAACAGTAGGCTAATAAGAATATAAAAGCAAATAACAAAGTCTATATGGCAAAAAAGACTTAGAATGAAACATGCCAGATAACAGCATACTATGTAAAGGGATTGGGAAAAAATACAAGACTACAAAAAACATCACCTTAAAAAGTATCGAGGGAATTCAACAATAACCAAGGGACGGCAAAATCCCACAAAGAACATCAGGGAAACAGCGAGGGATCGCAGAAGAAAACAACCACAAGATGCACGACAAAGAACCGCAAATGAAAAAAAAAGAACCACAAAAAATGCTGTAAAAACAATCATGGGAACTCGAGAACATCAAAGAATCATAGACAACTCAGACATCAGGTAAGTTTAGGGACCACATTGGTATCACTTACATTCGGGGCACATCATTGGGGCTCAGTCCTCCCCAGCAGCTGTAGAGAGGGACAGGGAAGAGGGGACCCACGTTCACGGCCCCGATGCTGAGGAGCAAAACTCCTGCGCAGTACACAGGGATAGTCACGGTGTTGCTGTTAATGTCCAGTTAATATGGTCAGCTCAGACAAACTCTACTCAGACTTCATGAAAGGAGTCACAGCACTTCAAAATGAACCACTTTAAAGAAAAGTTCTCGCGCATGAGTGTCTGGAAAATGAAGTGTATCAAAAATGGGAGGCTGCAAGTCGTCTGTCCAGTGTATTTTCTCACAAAAGGTTAATTTAGCAATAAAAATTTGACAACCCTCAAGCTAGTGTAGCATTTTAACAATATCTTCATTGGATTGCCTTCATTTTGAGTGCTTCCGTAAAACAAGGACTGTAGGAATAAAATAACTATTTCCTTACACAATTGTAAGAAATATATCTTAAAACAAATACAAATCTCTACCATGAATAATATATATAACAAGCTTAGACTCAACAGTGGGGAAAAAATCAAACGTCTGTCATGATGCACAAATAGCAAGACCACTCTCAATATTTTCCCCACTATTACTGATCACAATGAAGCTCTTGCTACAAGTTCATCAAAATTCAGGTCTTCACGCATTATTTTGTTGAGCGCACCAGACAAATGGGCGACAACATAATTAGGACGAGGCAGGGCTGCTCAACAAGCCAGTCACACTTCTCTCACCAGGACCTTCACAGCTTCCTGTCTAGCCAATAACATCTGATGCGCATCCGGAGCACGGAAAGTCATAAATTTGGCGAAATCGTCCCTCAAAACATTAGGTTTATGCGAAAATAATTCCTCGTTGAATTACGCTTGACACTCTCTTTCCTCCCTCAAAATATTATGTTAAATTAATGTGATTTTAAAACGTCACTTACCCGTCGGACTGTAGAAGTTTTATAAGAAACATGCTTAGGGTGCAAAACATCTGCACACAGTTACACTATATTGTGGTACTTCGCTTACATATGTACCAGGTTGCACCATTTTTTAACCATACCAGTCTCAATCATCATTATTTCAGATTGCCCTAGGGAATAAAACTCATTAACTATTGAAGGGGCACCCAAATCAAATAAATACGAAGTGTTACCTACGAAGGCATACCTGCGAAACCGTGCGCATGTATTCTCTCGTATTCTCGTATTTATTCTGCATCCTTACGTTAATCGGAATTACTAATTTCTTTTGCTTCACCCTCCTGACACAACATATCTAAGGTGGCAAGGAGGTGGGTGGCAACATTTGGATGTACCACCCCGACACAACATACCTAAGGTGGCAAGGAGGTGGGTGGCAACGTTGGGATGCACCACCCCGACACAACATACCTAAGGTGGCAAGGAGGTGGGTGGCAACATTGGGATGTACCACCCCGGCGTACTCGAAGAGAGCGTCTAGACTGGCTCGGCCGCGTCCCCCCGTGGCATCCTGGCTGATGGTTGAGAAACGGTGCTTACCCATGCTGCATCCCGGCCGGGGTCTGGGTCTGTAGGCATGTCAGAAGTTATTATAGGGAACAATCATAAAATGTCCTGTAAAATTATGAAAATGTAAGAGCAAAAGAAAGGTATGAAGGAACGTGTAAAAGAACATCAAAAGCGATGAGAAAGATAAGATACTATGTTGTCAATGAAAAATTCGTCTACAAAGATAAATTTGTTTGGAAAGGATTGATATGCTAAATAAAAATTAAATTGAGAATGATTAAATCGGTCGCTAAAAACGACTGTGAAATCCCTAAGTTTCAAATTTAAAGTCCGTTGGAAAACCAATCGGTCTTCATCTGTTGATGTTTTATACACCAATTTCAAATTCCCTTTTTCCGTTCCTGTCAGTTGTTGAGTATATTTGTGTCCCTCACTCTAACCTAACTCGGAAAAAATTGCAAAAAGATCATTTTTCTCAGCTAACAGTTCACAATAATGGCAATGGGAATGCAGTCTCACGCACACCGCGTTAGACGCTAGCTGTCACAGTCTCTTTTGGTCTAAGTTTGGAAAATGTGGGCTAGGATAAAAAAATAGGTTCTAAAGTAGGAGAATGGGTACTGAGGTTGAGAATGAGTCATAAGGTAAGAGAATGGGTCCTAAAGTGACAACTCATGATTCCAACATGTTATTACTAATACAAGTATTCCATGAAAGTCTATGTTAATGTTTTTTCGTCCTCTAGTCAGAGTTTTTGTGTTGGGTCAAATTAAAAGTAATTTTGCAGAAAATATGAATAAACTCCCGATGAATTTAGGTCAAATTCCCACCGTTATGCTCACATGTAATCAGTGAATCGGCTGGCAAACTGTATAAAATATATTTTGCTTACTCCGTGTAGTATTTTCTATACAATATTTTCATCTGTCGTCACGGAGTTTCGTTCAACTGTAAAGGAAAAAGTTTTCAGATCGGTTGTGTCCCACATTTATGCTGAGAAAAGTAGTTAGATCTGTTCACCTACTGATTAATGCACGGAAATTAATTCGGTGTTTGATATACCACACTGAACTCTAAACTTCGAGATATCCTAAAATTACTACAGTGTCAATACCAATATCAGTAGCGTTACCAATAGAGTTCAGGCCAAAAGAAATTATGAAGCCCATTCAGTAATAACTATCGTAAATACATGCATTTGAAAAGGCTCCCAAGCTCCAAAGATTTTTATAACTGGAACTTATACGTAGCCAAGAAAAATTCATGGTTTTGAACTAATATTTAAAGCAATTTAAAATTGATGCATAAATTTTTCAAAAATTGCAATTTCAAAAGGTTTTAAATAGTATAGCTGCAGTAAATAGTATAGCTGCAGTTTAAATCCACAAGTAAGTCAAGGGCGTCAAGGGACATGTTTGTCATACATGGTGAAGTATTCTGAGCAGTCCCTGAACATGTCCACGCTTCAAAACATAGAGTTGCACTGCAAATCGAAGAAATTATACAGCAAAAGACAATATCTTCAACAACCTTTTTTCAGACCAGTAAATTTTGTTGTAATAAAAATGGAAATAACCATATAGGAAGCTAAGCGATATAAGTCCAGTATGTATACGCACGTTCGTTCGCACGAATGTGTGTATACATTCGTTCATATAATGAAAAAAACATTACTTAATGTCCCATTTTGAAATACACAAGTGGTCTCGAAATTCAAACGTGGGCACAGGACCTACTAATAATAAACACACAACAAAAGCACGTGTCCGACGGAAATTCATTTTACTATCTGTTAAAATAACGTCCCTCGAATAGTGCAGTCGTGTGCTAAAACCGAACAGAAATCCAGATCAGGTTGTATAATTAGACCACAACCCTTGTGCTTTAGAAATGACTTGTGAATGGCGGCCCAATTAAAGGGAGGAAAGTCCTCAGATTATTTATAGAACGTATGATCACAGCTCTCTCGGTGCAGCGTGTAATAGGATGCTGTATTCAGCTCAAGACTCAGACGACACTTCAAGGCAACTATAACTTCAATGCAGTCATACAAGTTATGTAAATTATATACTCAACAATAAATGCTTTAAGATAAAATTTTATATTTCTTATGAGTAGAACGAGTGAAAGTATATTCGGTGTGCGTTAAATGGTGCTTTGACACTAGGTAAACATTACGGTAGTGTTTAGATATTTAATCTACATATAACAATTAAAATATTCGTAGCCTAATTTTACACAGTTGTCAAGGCGTTTTTGCATACTGTTTTACATAAATTTACAAGTGTAGGATTTTCTAAATTTTCACGTAAATGCGGGAAAAATGTAAAAACCACAGTCAAGAGAGCAACATGAAACAGTTGGGTACTTTGATCTTCAGTTGATCTCCATATTCAAAACTTCAATGACTTGAGTGATGAAAAGATATGAAAAAAGCTAAACTTACTGAGCAAAAGTATGAGTTTTAAAAAATAAATCAGTAATTTTACATTTTCGAAAGAGAAATATGACGTTCCTGACGCTCCATAATCTGTATCTCACCATTAATTACAAGGTAAGATTAAGGGTACAACAAAAAATGCACAAAGTTGACTGCAGTATTATACAAGAAGTTATCTTCGTTGAGATCACAAAATTGATTGCAGTATATCATCAGTTTCGTTGATATCACAAAGTTGACTGCAGTACACAGGTCATTTTATTTGATAAGTTGTGAAAGCTTAAAGTTCTAATCCTCCCTTGCTCTCCTGGCAAAACTGATACCCAAACGACCTGTACATCAGATCACATTACATCCAATTGCTCGTGTCTGCGCTGTTAACCTCAACCTCAAAGTTTTTACTCGTGTGATTCGGATGTCTTGAATATGAACGATTTGTTCAAATGCGCCTTCATTTTAGTCGGCTACTTTTTACTTTACTTTTGAAGGCATTATTTAGGTTTAAATATCCGTGTGATCCACACTAAACTTCACCCATGGTTCACACTAAATGTGTAAACATCAATGTTGAGATTCAGAAATGTCTCGTGGTTTCCTTGTACCCCACGAATTGAAAAAAAATTTACGAAAAAGTTTCATTTAACTTGGCAACCTAAGCTCGTTAAAAAAACAGACAGTAAGTAACCGATTGCTAAAATTTATTCAAACTCAGCAATATTGCATTCCGTGCATTTTTGAACAGTGCCGGGGAAAATCTGTGGTATTTCGCATGTTTCATGCTGAAACAAATACACACATGCAGACAATTTTTTTGTGACAACATCGCGTGCGTTGTCATCATTTGACCTTTTCTATTCCATTATTATTTCTGCATACTTACAAGAAGGATACGAACGTAGCTAACATGTCCTAACAAGTCCCAAAGAGGGACTGTAATATTGCTCATTATTATGGTAAATCAGGGCGTACTGGTAATAATATTTAATTTAGAGTACGACTAATAATATTAAATACACAGTACAGGTAATAAGTAAGTTGTCACAGCGTTTGACCCCGGAGTTTGAATTTCACCCAGAAAAAAAAGGAAAAACAGAAAAAATCCAGAAAACCCTAGATTTCGAAAAGAAAAAACAGGAAAAAAAAACAGATTTAGCCCAGAAAATAAACAGAAAAGACCCAAATTTTACCCAAAACAGAAACCAGAAAAAACAAAACAGAATAAAAGCCCATAAAAAACATAAAAACAAAAAAAAACAGAAATCAGACAGCATAAAAATTATTAAGAAGCTTCTTTCTATTAAAGAAGCTTAAGAAATGTTTTGGATGTCTTAAGAAGCTCAAGACATCGAAAAGATTTCCTCGAAAAATAAATGAAAGACTTAAAATGAATTCAAACCAGCCTAATGCGTCGTATTCAAAACATTCAAAATGCTAATAAAAAAATTACTTCAGCTCCCACAGTTGTTAAATCAATCATTTACCAGCCCAGCTATTCAGCTTCAGCTTAAGGGAAGTTCGGCAGTTAAAATTATGGGATGGTGGCACGAGTATTCACGTGTTGATGCGCACAACTACAAGAACAATATGTGAGGTGCAAACGTCACCACCACCAGAGGCGCATTGTGGTGGCAGAGATACAAAGCGTAGCAGCGGCTGTCGCATCCATCAAGTCTTTGTCATCGCCGGCAGGGCGTTGCGTAAAGTTAAATTGCTTACATGGAACAAGATAACACGAATCCGTGATGTGACACGCATAAAACACAACACATGGCACACATGACAACATAACACACGAAACGAGTACAGGACACGCATGACAACATAACACACAACACGAGTACAGAACACACATGACAACATAACACACGAAACGAGTACAGGACACGCATGACAACATAACACACAACACGAGTACAGGACACACATGCCAACATAACACACATGACACGAGTACATGACACGCATGAAAGCATAACGCATAAAATTCAACATAACACGAGTACATTATTTATAACATAACCCATAACATATAATATAACAACACGAGTTCATACATTCCAACATAATGCCTAGTACAACTTTCGACGCAACATTTTGTCTTCTCTGTTGCGACGCAACGCAACAGAGAAGATAAAACTGATTTCGTTTGTAGCTGCTTACTTTCGTTGATTGGATTGTGCCGCTGATTTTTAAGGAAATACTTTTAACATAGGACTCTATCGGTTTCTTTGCTAGAATTGAAAAATAATAAAATAAATAAGTTAGGTAGTAAAAGGAGCATAGTAGCAATGAATTTTGATGAATAAAAGTTCATCATAAATGAATAATTTACATGAGCATGGCTTAAATGCCTATAAAAATGAAGAAACTCCATACTTGTTTCTGAAGAATTCCCTACTCTAGACGTCTGGAGATACATTTTAATTCTTTTAGACACAATCGAAGAGCCATTCCACTGCAACACTTCCAGAAGATTTCTCCAGCAAGCAGTCGTTTATGCTGAGAAATATTAGGAAAATCAACAAAGAAATTTATCCATTCTCTGTAGGATAAAATTCTTCATATTACAAGAAAATTCTTCGTGCAAATCTGAAGGAAAAGACGTACAGCTCATTTAAAATTTTGTCCATACTCGCGATTGATGATCCAAAAGGGCTCGTAACTCACACGCATCCTCTACATACGTTCTGGTCAGTCACGGTTTCATCTTGCTTTCCGTGACGATATGTTAAATTGGGGCGTTCGTAACTCTATCTCACTCGTTAAATGCATCTGTCACGATGCATCAACGCAATTGGTAGGCATTACAGATTCCATTCGTAGAATAAGTTACGTTGCAAAATAAGAAAGTTGAAACAAACTAGTCGTTCATCATACATGTCAATGGCAGAAATTGTTGAAATTATCTAGCAGAACAAGGCTGGGTCGCTAGTTTCGAGCGGTCTGGCCCAGCTGTTTTTTTTGTGTTTTTTTATTCACCTTTGCTGCAGGTGAGACAAGAGTGGAAGTACAGGTAAATGACATTACTTATCATGCAAACCAACAGATAATTTGCAAAATCAGTCAAGCCGTCATGAATTGCTCCCCGTTGAGATGTGGATAGTGACATGCATATGGGTGCAAAAAAAGGCAGCAACAGCATGCTGCTGAAACTCGACCTCATGGCTTAAATTCATTGGGTCATGGACAAGTTAATTTTACAAACAAATCCATTATATAAAAGCCACTCGAAAATTCCCTTGAACAACTACAATACGCAACTCAACTACACACTACACACAATAAGCTCTGTACTGAAATGCCTTAAAATATTTCAAACTTTGCGCCTTCGTGCTGCACATGAGGGCGTGAGGGGTCCTGTGCTGTGCGAGGCGCGTAATGAAGCTGATAGGCGGCGCAAGTGAAGGCTCATCTGAGTTCGTTACTGAACGCTGTAGAGGCCCTCGCAGCTCACACACGCTGTTCACTATAGGGGTGTGAAGGACGAACATCACGTAGACAATAACAGCTCAACAAGAAAATACACTCGAAAATGTTTTATAAGAAAATATGAGAGTAAATACACTCGATGGTGTCGAAATGCACAAAATGTGCCAGTCGCGGAGCAGGAATTTGGCACAAAGGATACTAGACAGACCCCAGTATGGCAACAAGATACAAAATACGCTTATATTCCATATGGTAAGGCAGTGCCATGTCAAACACAACAGTATCGGAACCATTATCATGCCATACGCTCTTAAAAATGGATAAGAGATTCGAGAATTTTTGGTACAGAAACATACGATACACGAAGCAAAAAATTTCATACCAGGACGTAAAAATGACCATAGAAGGATTTATCTTAAATTTATTCACCACTACTTCTGGCTTCACGGCTGTCTATGAACAGGACGAACTATGATATATAATGGAGCAGATATCGCAGTGTTTGCTTTGAATTTGCACGCAAATAGAACGAACAAGGAGCGCGCATCAATATCAAGGGAACGATGTACATGTTTTACATACTAAATATTCTAGTGCAGAATAATGGTTCATCTGTACATATTGCCCAAATAGTAAACATGAAAGTAAAATGTTATGATCAAAGTAGTGCAAAATAATACAATTTCAAAATAAGTTTGCGCGTTCAAACGCAAGTCATGGAATGGCTGGTAACCAAGAGATGCCTCTGGCACCACCACTCAGCTCCTGAATATCAGACAAGATGCCGTAGAAGTTTCCTGTAGCTGCGGGACACAACTTCATAAAACTGAAGGGCAGGTCATAACGGAAGATGTTCCACAGCCAGTCGTCGCTCGTATGTTTTATGGAGCACACAAGCCTTCCTCACATGAGCTTCCTGGTGTTCAGATGTTGCTACGACCACGACGATGTTCTCATACTACGACAGACTTTCAAGTCATGTGAAAGAAGTATTGGTGATGTTTGCTCTTCTTGGTGTTCAGATGTTGCTACGACCACGACGATGTTCTCATACTACGACAGACTTTCATGTCATGTGAAAGAAGTATTGGTGAAGTTTCGAGGATAAAGCCGTCGATACTTTGGTCCAGCCAGACTTAAATGTTTCTTCTCGTGAAATTCAGTTTCGTATTTATGATACAGAGCCACGAAGTCGAAATCAATAAAAGCTTCTAAGTGATTTGATTAAAATATGAAGCTATACTGAAGCCGTACAAAGTGTGTACAAGTTCATTTAGAAAACCCTCTCAAAAACAACATAAGAAATCAAAGCCATGGATAAGCAAGCTGAACATTGCATAATACTTTCTATACTGAAATACCTTAATATTTATATGCTTAGATAATAGGTAATTTTGAGAGCAGTGAAAACTAGAGAGGCTGAAATAACGAAGAAATTGTTCTTCTCTTCGGAAAATGTAAATATTCAAGGAATGCAAGTGATGACGCACACAAAGCTGGGATTACCAAAAGGCGATCAGAATTCGTTGTATCGGGCGGAAATGACTATGCGGTCCACCCTACAAAGCTGGAAGCTCCGTAAAAATTGCAATTTACCTTCGGACTCTTACGAACTTTTAGAAAATTTTTTACTCAAGTATTGAAGTTTTAGCCATTATTTTCGCTCAATTAAAGAATTCATCTAAAATAAATTCAGAAAATGGTTCATTTGAACAGCACAACGGAGGTGCAAAAGTTCTGCGTCTCGCTTGACATACAGGAGTAAAGAGTCAGCATAGGCATCTCAAACAAATACGAAGAGGAGAAAAGTTCAGGATCCAACAGAGAAGACGACACTGATGTAACAGGTTGGTGGGACTGTACGCTAGTCATTGTAAAATGAGGAAACAGAAGCGTAAGGCCAAAGCACTAGACCCACAACAGATTACTGCGACAAGTTCTGGTAATTTCGCTCAATAGCTACAGACAACACTGGATAGCATTCCTTCCCATGGAGCAGTGACGAAAACAGATCGTCAACACATCCCTTGAATATTCCATCCCTTAAGAATATTGCGTATCCACGATACCCTCAAGTTCTAAGATACGTTGCAAGAGAATCACCTTTAAAACACAGCGATGAGAGGTTAAATACACTCAAAGGACGTCATTTTCACAAATTGTGCAAGTTTGCATAATTCACTACTTGTAGTGTTTTTTTACAGCTTTTCTTTACGATTTTCAGTTGTGGGCCATTATTTTTGCGATTTTTATAGACCTTCCGCAACTATAAACTCATTAAACAAATAACGAGGCTTGAGTGTAACAACGAATATGTAAAAATTTGAGATCACGAAAATGACATAAGTCTACATATATGATAAATGTTTCCAACAATGCTAGAAAGCAAAAGTAGCAAAGTGTACTACAGCAGTGTGATATACAGATGAGAGTGCTTCATTCTTAAGAAAATTTTCAGAAACGGGCATGTACAGCTCAAGATAATTCTTAAATGGTATGAGAGCATGATATACAAAAACCAGAAAAAGATTTAAAACTACAACAGATTCAGATTTCACCCTGTTTACAAATCAAAATTTCCAATTGAATAGAAACAGAACACAGTTATTTGACATACCACTGAAGGAACTCTCACAGAAGCAGACAATCCCCATAACAAAACTGTAAAGGAATAATAGGAACAAAATCCGTGTAAATGTACAAGACGACTTTTATCTAACAAAAAGATACGAAAAAAGGTAACACACCTACTTCATAACGAAGACTTGATTCCAATAAATCTTACACTAATTTATGCATAAAAAATATGCCTAACTTCTATCATTCTGTTTTAAAATTTTCAGTAGGTTAAATAAAATAGTGGAATCATGCTTTGCATCACAACTTGTAGGAATATTACGACATTTGTCAACAAATTGTAGAGAATTTCGCTGAGTTAAATTCAATGAAAGAACATACTCGGTAAGAAATTTTTACCCCGTACCTGTTACTATTAAGAGAGAATTAAAAACAAACAATACGAACAAAACGGGAACTAAGCTCAGGTTAGGCGTACTCTAAAAGGAGAACTAGCTAAAGAAACATGGAATTTGATCTTAATGTAGCAGAAATTACTGCTAAAAATAAGACGTTAAAAATACAAGACAGTGTGCTTTTGAAGCATTTTTGTGAGTTAGTTATTCAAGACACGTGCGTAAAACTCTTGCGACAAACAAGGCACACCTCAGACTCTGGGTGCACGCAAATGAAGACCTAACTTAGCCTTTGAATGAAGCGCTCATAGTGTTCACACGAGATAAACTTGGCCTTTGAATGAAGCGCTCAAACTATCATAATTAAAGGAAATCAACTTGGCCTTTGAATGAAGCGCTCATAGTGTTCACACAAGATAAACTTAGCCTTTGAATGAAGCGCTCAAACTATCATAATTAAAGGAAATTAACTTGACCTTTGAATGAAGCGCTTATAGTGTGCACAGAAAATCAACTGAGCCTTTGAAGAAAGCGTCCATAATATCCACAGGAAATCAACCTAGACTTTCAAGAAAGCGCCCACAATATCCACAGGAAATCACCTTAGACTTTGAAGAAAGCGTTCATAATATCCACAGGAGATCAACTTAACCTTTGAATGAAGCACTTATAATATAAGAACTCCAGGGAACAAAACGATCAGAGATTGTGGTAAAATAAGAACAAACTTAAAACTCATACGCTGTACCAGTAACATCAGTTACAGGGACACTAAAATTCTTTCAGGAGTTTATTAATTAATGCATACAAATTAGAAAGTGTCTGACGCAAAAAAAAGCGCATAATAATACAATGTACGACCTTGGCCAGCAGCGCATGTGAACTTTGAAGCAAGCACAGGAGTGGCTTCTCACGTGAACTCATACAAAATTTTGCGATGGTTAACTACAACATATTGCATTATTATAATAATATTTTAATAGTTACACAAGTTCTAAACTGGAAACTTCATAATGAATATAGTATAATTCAATATTTTTGTTTTACGTATGTTGTCTTTATAAACCCGTGATACATCATGTGTTCCCACTTTTTCCTCTATGCTTTAAAACAAATTTAATTCGAAAATTAAAGTTATTGGAAATAACTCTTAATGCCAGTTGAAGAGACTCCTTATAGAAACTATTGTTTCGGGTTACAGAGAACTTCTCATTAATTTCTCATTAAAATTGCTCTAACTTGTGACCGTGATCATAATAAACTTCAACAATTATAACTGCAGTATCATGGCACGCACACGGTGCGTACAAATCACGTCTTTGATACGTGAACACTTCTGCAATTTTTCGGTACTGAAAAATTATCATGTCCCCCGCGTGAACCACCAATACTTACATGGCTTCTGGCATGTAAATTTTGAACGTTGTTTCCTTAGAAGATGCAACAAAATAATTTTAAAATTATGGTAAGGCGTCCTAATTAGCTTACATGTATTTCCGGCACGAAGCCTCGCGGGGTTATTTTTCTGATTCCATCTCACGTGTCATTTTCATTATACTTGCAAATATCAAACCATTACACAAACGTCACGATTTAAATAATGTACTTCAAAATTAAAGTCACCATTAACAATAGTCACCTCCCCTTAAAACCTAGCATTTTAGATACATTTGTTGGATAGTTGGCTTCAGATCTTGTGCCTCAAAGACTTAAATGATATTAACCCACGGGGCAAGAGGAAGCAATCCACCCAAGACACTACGTAACGAAGGGAAATGAGGGGTATACAGGCACAATGACATGGCTGCACACTTTATGACTGAACTATCACGTCTCATTGTTACTGGTGTCTTCCTCCCTGACACACGTCCTGATATGAGCAAGAATGTGCAGAACGAATTACTGGCACAGACGGATGCCCTTCCTTGTCACATCGTTTTTGATTCTAGATACTTACATCGCATTATCTTTCTGGTACTCAACTGGTCCATCAGCAATTTTCTAGTTATATAAAACACCCACGAATATTTTACGCGAGCATTTTTCTGCAAGAGTTACGATATAAGAACGTTTAGAAGCCATCATTTTGGAAGTCGTCATTCCCTAGCAATTTTTGTATCCGATTGGATAATGCGTCTCTTGACAGAAATGTTCAATAAAGCAAAAGAAGTCGTTCGGACTACTGACACAAAACATCTCGATAAACCTCATTAAGAAGCATTGAAGCACCGGACCGGGCCTCTAACAAACAATCTAGCCAGGAAATGAAAGCTCAGCAATGATTCATCATCACCCGTCTATTATAATATTGTTGTAGCTGTTCGTTTTCGTAGTCGCTGTTCATTTTGTTTTTCTGTACGTTTTTGTCGACGCTTTTCGTTTGTGTTCTTACAATTCGTTTTTATAATTGAGTTCGCTTTTACTGTTGAAGTTCGTTTTTACAACATTAAACATTTACATTCCTGAATGAGTTTCAAAATGACAACGTTTAAAAGCCATAAATGGGCTCTGCATTCACTTAATTTTCCAGGAAATTTTGTATCCAATGAGACCATTCTTTCCTCGACAGAAATTATCAAGAAAACAATAGAGGCCGTGTGGATTACTGACATAACACATCTCGATCAACCTACAGAATAACCGGACAAACCCTCTTACTATCTGGCCAGGAAATGGAAACTCAGCCATGATTCATCATCACCGCATATTACACTTTTCTCAAAGCAACCGCGGCCTCCTAGCGGTTCCCCATGCTATTATCTAAAGGAAGAATTTGCCCATGTTCAAAGAAAATTTTGAGTGAGCCTCTCACAGCGCTTTCATACATACTTCTCTCCCTCCAATACATTGTTGTGCACTCGAAGTCTAATCACAACACATCCTCCGTAGATTCCACAGAAGAGAATCCGATAATTACTGAGCAAACCGAAATGTTTACGTAACAGTAGGGATGAAATTATAATATTGAATTAATCATTCAGCAACACAGCGCCGGCATCACCACCTCGAGACATCCATATATTACAATTCCACAGTTTCTTTTATTGTTATAAACTATTTTATACGTATTCATGAACATTTTCTTTTAATTTGTTATATTTTATTAATAGTTGCGAGCGTGTCAATCCGGTAATGCAATGTATTAGTTAAAGATCAATGTCATTTTCTACAAATTCATTTAAGATTTAGGATGTTGGTCATCGAGTTTTTATTTTAGTTCCTACGATTTTTTAATTCATGATCATATTTTTAAAATTTAAAATTAAGCTAATTTAAGATACAGTTAGTGGAACAATTCAATAACTTCTGTCAGCACAACACACAAACTACCGTAAAACTAGTAGTAAGAACAACGCAATTCACAGCTCGGTGAACGCCAACAAAACACGTGCACTTGTAACAGGACTGCACCGGCGTCGTAAAAAAGTATTCACGCCCTCAGGAAACTCACTAAAAAGTACTCGAGCAGAGTTGGGAACCGCACATTGAGTGAATCATCTAAATGAGTGGATCATTTTCCGACCTGGCATTTAAATTCCTGAACGTGTAGCCTGAATTTGTCCACACCTTCGTACCGTTGTGAAAATGTTGGTTATTGCACAGCTAATTCCAGCGATCGGCTCTTCATTTGGGCATTTGGTTAAGCGCTTGCGATTTTAGGAGAGGCTGCGATGGAGACAAACGTACGTGCTGCAACACACAAGCCCTGCATGACACTGACGGGAGAGTAGGTGTCGTCCTGCGGCTGCATGAACCTCTATTCAAGGTCCTACCTTGCTAAGAGCCTCGAGCGACTGTGACGTCAACGAGAACGAGCAGCAACAGCAAACACGAACAACAGCAATGAAAATGAACAGCGGCGGCTAAAATGAAAACGAGCTTCAACTATAAAAACGAACTATAACAACAAATGCGAAGAATGACAACATAAATGTAGAGCTATACAAAATACACAACGATAACAAAAACTAACAACTACAAAAAAGAACAGCTACAACAAAAACGACAAAAGGAGGAAGATCAGTACAGTACCAATGATGGCCATGGTAATAGCACCCAGAGATAACATTCATCGGTGCATACACGTACAATCTGTTCCTGCAGTAGAGGCGGTTGTGCGCATACAAAACACACATAGAGAAG
>VCRD01003844.1:39580-49885 GCA_006783055.1 Trinorchestia longiramus
GGCAATACCATAAAATGATAACAGCATTACAAACGAAAACACCAACGGAAGATGCAATAACACATCTCAGGATTAAGCAGTGGATTGTGTATACAACAGCCCTGTCTTATATACTTATGCATATCATTTGTGTCATTTAAATGTATTATTATCGCAAACATAGATCAATTCAAGCTCGAATCATAACTCCACATGAGTGTCAGATAATGAAGTCTAGCTCCGGACGAATCGTTGCTTCATTACATTGGCTGTAACGTATTCACCGAGTTGTCAATGGTAACGTCCAGGTAGAATAGAATAGAGCAATAAAAACGAGCCGTTTGGCCCATTCTGTGGTTGCTACCCCTGCCATTGAAAGTAAAGGCATCAGTCACGCACGTACACTTCAATCACGTAAGCTAATTCAGTCACGTACACACACGTACAGTGAGGTACAGCACTGCGCTATAATCCACTAGGTCTCCCACTAATTGGTACACTTTCCCATTACAGGGCGACAACAACACAAAATTGCACGCAATTGACGAACAGAAACCCACTATTATTGCACCAGTCAACGCATACAATTATCCTAGTTGACATGCAATTCAAGAACAAAAAACAACTTATTGTTTCAATAGACGTATGAAATTTTTCTGAATTCACATGCAATTCATAAACAGAAAGCCACAATTTTTGCACCAATCTATGTATACTAGTACCAAAATTTGCATGCAATTTGAAAACAGAAACCCAATAATATTGAACCAATCGACTAATACAATTTTCCGAGAATTGAGTGGTTACTTAAGAGAACGTATTCGTAAATTTGGACCATTCAAATAAATTATTTTACAAGGAACAATACTTCTGATTTCTTCGTATGATTCTTGGAGTTTTTAAAGCTTGACAACTTTATTTCGATGACAAAATTTGTGCTCTAGTTAGGTACCCAATGTTTATTTAGAGTAAATGACGAGCAAATCAACTACATTCAATTCTGTTCCTCCCCGTTCAATTCTCAGAGATGGTTTCATCAGAAATTAGTACCGTAAATACAGAGCATTCAAAAATTTCTAAACATTGTCATGTGAATTTTTTGTTGAGTAGTGTAACACCAAACCAGTTTCTTATGGTAGCCTTGGTAACTTTTTCTTGTGCTATTAAAGCATATTTACCTGATGTTATCAACGATCCTTGGTCACGTTTTACTTGAAGGAACGAAGCTTCTTCGAGAATTTTTCTCCCAAACTCACACAAAAGAAGCTTCAAGTAAATCGTAAAGAAAGCTAATTCAGTAGTGCGTGTTTGTGGTAGTGACATGAAAAATTACTTGCATGAACGTCAAGGATGGAAGGTATAGGTGTTGTACAGGGTTCTAATGTATTATCTGGTAGGCCATTCAGACGGATTAGGAAGATAAAACTTAACAAAAGAAAAATTGTAAATGAAGTCAAAAGCTGAGAATGAGGTCAGAAATTAAGGATGAAGTTAAATATAACGAATTAAGTCGAACCTGAAAATAAATGAAACACGACCAAGACATGTTACTCTTTACTCTAGACATAGGAGATCTGGTTTCAAATATTCATTGAAGTTAATATAAACTGTGGTCGTAGTAACTTTGAAAAGGAGAGTCGAATAGTGTTCATTTGGTAATAAAAGTGATCATATGTCTCTGATTTCAGTTCGAGTAAATATAAATATTAAAATACAGTCATGTGTAACATATAGAATGTAATTCTATTGAAGTGTAAAAGCCGATGTTATCGGTACTTTACGTGTTACCAATTTGCGTTGAGTGGTAATCTCAAGAGGATTTATTTGTAAACTTGGACCATTCAAAAAATTTATTGGAAAAATGGAGAATGTCCGAGCATGAATGCACAACATGATTGGACTCCAAACATTATGAAAACTAAATAAAGTATTGGAAATAGTTGATATCATGCCGATGATTGACTATAACTTGTACGTATTGTATAAGTAATTAACTTTTTTTAAGAAGCCTAAAAAAACGACGATCAGTTACAGCCGTCAAGCTAAAACAGCAGATGAACTCATCTCTACGGATCAAATCGAAGAACTCTCGAGGTTTGAAAATGCAAACACCACTGTGTTTTACTTGAACGAGTTTATTATTAAGTTTGTGCAGCAGATGCGGTCGAATAGGACAGGTGGTCACCAAGCCAATCGTCGATCTGCTGAGCATTGGAGGCAACCCAACGGATGTTGGTCTGCACGGTCTCCAGTGCCTGTTGACGGTACTGCTCTCCCGCTCCAGCGTCAGGGTACTCCGCGAAGAACGCTTCCATCTGGTGTGTAATGTTAACAATTTGGCTACGTACGTTTGAGAGGTGGAGTGTTCCCGGTCTTTCAATGAGACAAATATCGGCGTGTACAGTGACTGAATGACGTGAATAAGGGCGTACAGCGTGACTGAATGACGTGAATAAAGGCGTACAGCGAGACAATGAAATGAAAAGGGCGTAGAGCGAGACTGAATGAAATGAATAAGGGCGTATAGTGTGACTGAATGAATAAATAAGGGCGTATAATGTGACTGAATGAATAAATAAGGGCGTATAGCGTGACTGAATATGGTCATGTCGAGTAACAGAATTTGATTTACTAACGCACAATTTTTTAGTGTTTTCGCTAACCTCCAAATTGGTTCAAACATTGCGGCTGGAGATTTATATGTAGAATCGCAACAGGGTCAGCTAGGAACCTCCTCAACAAAACCAATTTTTTCCAGGCAAATGCTTGTTTTACGAACCCCGAGATGGCAAGTGTAGGTTGGACGCTGCAGTACTTTTCGTATTACAATGGATAGTTAGATATTCCATCATAGATGAACGTAAGAACCGAGATTCTCAAGTCATTTGACTTAATTCAGTAGTTTTGAAAGCCCATGTTAATATAAAACGAATAATTAGAACTGAATTCTACACGTTATGAGTACAAAATTCAAGCACTTTCTTTGATGCAAGCCTTAATTTGCAGTCAGTAGTAATCCGTTTGAAACATTCTTTCGATTCACTACACAAAAAAGAAACAAATGAACAGAAACAGGACAGGGAATATTGCAAGATGTTTCAAGTAATGAACGAATTATAATATGTATACGTGTATGAAATTAAAAGTTCTCTAGTGAAAATATTTCATACTAAATTTTCTACTTTTTGATTCTCATCCTGCCTCCTGAAAATTAAATTATTGTTCACAGAGAAGTACATGCATTATAAAGGTTAAGGGTCTACACATTCAGACTTTCATGCATGTGGTAAAAACTGTATGAAAGCAGATCGTCACAATTGGCCAAGAATTATTGACAGAAAAACTAATACTACAGTTACAGTTGCCCATACACGTACGTTGCTTTGAAGTAGTTCACAGAAGAAAGTCAGCACATCTAAAAGAAGAACTTCTCGCGTACACAAATGAAGAAACTGTTACATTTTCGTCCCAGAAAAAAACACATCATAACGTGTCTGCGCGGCAAGTAAAGGGATATAAAAGTCTTCAATTCTGTAAGACTAAACTGAAATGAAATATGTTATGATTTTAAAAACGAAAAATTTATTACAATGAAAAGAAGAAAATTTGGTCTTGAAAAAAATATGTTGTAATTCATTCCGAAAGCATATAAAGTTCAAAAAAGTAATAACTTCATCAACTTTTATTCATTGCTGCAGCAAATTTCAACACAATTACATATTGATGAAAATAACATATATTCTCGTGCAACTTTTAGATCAAATACAACAAGCCCCCTTCTCTGCTTGCATATACATACATAAACTGGAGCGAGTGTTTTTGCATGCAAATGTAAGTCCACAATTTACTACCACCATCATTGCAGCATCCTTATTGGATCCAAATAATTACACACATTTTTTGAATGAAAGCAAACTTCCAAAAAACCTTAATGATCTCTTTTCGTGGATCCAGCACAAACGTTTTCACTCTTACGGACTTGGAAGTGCACAGCATCACAACACACCTCTGTTCAAAAGCTGTGGTCTGATCCGGTATCCTATACCAGATCCTTGACCCAGCATTGTACTGGATCCTTGATCCTGGAAACTGCAATGAGAGTTGCATCTCTATCATCTACTTGTTTTCCTAAAAATTAGAAACTACTTCAACAGCAGCGCTACACTTCGTCTACTTGGTTTTCTACGCCCAGGAAACTAAAAAACAGTTCACCACAATTCATCTACTTAATTTCCTGCAGAAAACAACATCTGACCTCATCAAGTTTTTCCTGCGTAGCGAAGTACTGGGAGATGTTAGGGATGAGTTGCCCTAAGTAGCGGTCATTGAGTGTGTAGCGGTTCACCAGCCACTCCCAGTTGGCTCTGTAAGCAACAGGGCATAAATATTATGTCTGCTTATGTGGCATTGCACTCTTCATCCATCATAATGTAGGCGATTATGTATAGAAATAAGTAAGACCCTGTAGTAGATTTGCTAATAAAATTATTATATTATGGTAATTTGTATTTTTTATAGCCCACTGGACGTTGAAACAAAAACCCGCGTATGTTAAACATTAAAATCTGTACTTATGACCATTTCACAAACAAAAATTGCGACCACACCTTCCTTCGACTGAATGCTAAGCAAAATAAACTGACGTCTTCTAGTATTTTAATTCCTCACATAAGTAAACATACATCGACACATTGGCTGTATCGTTAATGAATTTTTCTTAAGATAGCGCAACGCATTTCATACGAGTAAAACTTTTTAAAATAAAGAAAACAGCTGTATTTTTCTAGCAGTATAGCAGTAAAATGAGTTTGAAAATGACAACCAAACCAACGAAGATCAATAGGATCATGGTTTAGATTTGCTACTAGCTTGGTCGACTGGTCACCAGCTTGGTCGACTGCTTGGTCGTCACCAGCTTGGTCGACTGGTGAGCGAATCTGCTTGCGAACGAAAAGACCCGGGTTCGAATCCCGCTGCCGACATGGTTGACGCGGCTAGAAATACGGCATGGGACTTGGGTAAACAATCGAATAATTATCGAAGTAATTATCCGACCCAAGAATTGGCCAGAAGGTTCGTTCCTATAGCCTCATTCTATTCTATTCTATTCTACAATGATCTTAAAATTTCGGATACTAATGAAACCACAAGCACAATCCGACGTTAAATGCAACACACAAACAACAGTTACACTAGCGAGAACTATTGAATTAATTTCAATTGTTATAACTGCTACAACAGTCACAACTGTGCTCAAAAATTTGATACAACAGCTTTGCGATGCAATCAGGACTACAAAACATGAAAGTGATATATTTAATAGGTTATTTCACTGACTTAATGACAAATTTTGAAAATGTTAAATCAATGATTGCCTATTACATAAAATGATTGCCTATCATAATATTATCTGCTGTCTATGCAAAAGTATTTAACATACCATGATATTTACACCGATATATAAGGAGAGAAAAGCAAACTAGACTCACAGAAACACAGCAACGCAACACTGGTCCCACACAGACCCACACCTCCTTGATATCTATTCTACATAAAACTATCATCCCAAGTCACTCACTACTGTTTGGAAACTATCGTCCAGCTATTTCTCACCTGACCCAGTCCCACACGAGGTCCGTCCCAACTGGGTTAGATGAAATGTACTGAAGCACGTTGAGGAAGTCTTGAGTTCTCACAATAGCATCGTCTTGCGCCAGTGTGATGTAACTGAAATAAAAAACACAATGAAGTAACAAATTTACTAAATCCTGGAGTCCCGATGCTGTTATTAACAGAAATAAAAATGAGCATTGCTTTCGTATTTCAGTAATACAACTCGTTCACCCACCAGACTACGGTCCTCAAAACCTTGTAATATCGCACCTTACCTGTACAGTAATCTATTACTTGAAAACAAGCAGTTTAAACAGAGTAACCTTCACCTAAAAGTACGTTTTGAAAGTAAGCACTCCAATTTCAAAGCACCATTTTAGTACCTTTACAGCACTCGCCCCTCTGCACAGCTGGTATGGTCAAGAACTCAAACTCCGTTTGTGAGAAATGGGCACCAAAGACCTCCAGTGTCCAAGCATCAAGGTAATTAATGAACGAGCTAATTACATTGCTGGAGCAGTACTTGAAAGTAATTGACTCAAAATGTCCGTACTTATTCTTCATCATGAGCACAGGTTTTAAACTTTTCTACCTTGAGTTAGCTGTACTGGAAAATAACTTAACTGACAAATGATTCGCTTTCAGAGAATATCTATTTGAAATGGTCTTTAATGCAAAGAGGAAAATTTCAAATTCGGAAAGATTTATCTTTGGTTTTCAAATAACAGAAGGCAATATACAGACATTCAAATAACATAGACGAACAACTTAGCAACGCGAAAACTATGCATAAAATCAGTACACATTTCCCAGCAGATTATGATTGTTCAAGAACCCAAAAGTGTTCTTGTATCCATTATACGTACGTTTCCATTAATTTCCCCAAATGAGCACCTTGCGATTGATTCATCTACCAATCAAATTCACACTAAATAGTCGTGACAGTTTTCCTGTAAAATCACCTGGCGAGGGTGTCGACGTTCTGTGAGTTAGCGAGGCCATAGAAGAGATTATCCTGCTGGGTTGCGTCACTGGAGACAGCGGCGCGCTCCCACAGCGTCTGCCACACCTCGTCTGTGCCGCCCTGCACCATGCCCTGACGCAGCACCTGCGGTACCAGACAATGTTGTACAAGCAAACACACTTTTACCAGGAGATAAATCAGTACGGCATTTAAAAAACAAGATAATTTAAAAACTTTTAAGAATTCCACACTGAAGATAAAACTTGATTATAAGAACCCTTGAGAAACTCCGTACTGGAGATGACAGTTAAGTGTGGAGCAGAGGAAGTGGGACAACACACCTGTCTCTTTGTAGAGAGTGGCAAGGGATAGTTCTCCAGCTGAGCGTACAGCTGCAGTAGACGAGCGGACTCCTCCAAGCAGGGCTCCAAACCAGCAATGCACGCCAGGTACACGATCTCCACCCGCAGCAGTCTGGGACGGAAGTTAAACTTACCAATAAAATGGATTGAAAACTTATAATGGGTATGTGCAGATTACTCTTGGTGATCAGGTACACTGCCTGCACTCGCAGCAGCGTTACGAGGCATAAGTAAAAGTTAGACACGAATGCATCGAATGTTAATAACAGACATTTTAAAGGTTGCCTTTGATGATGGTTAAAGTGAAGGAAGAAGATTTAACAATATAAAATAAATAGAATAGCGTTAACGTGATATACAAAACTGTTACACCAGCGTCTTTTCAAATAAGACAATCATGGCAGTGAATGAAATTGTGCAAAAACTGAATTTATGTGCTCTAAAGTCGCCTAGTATTTAATTGTCTTTTCAAACGCAAATGCTACAGCACCGTGAACATCTTGTACGGATAAAGAAGTCAAGTCGGAAGAAAAAAGCAACAGAAACACTGATAGATACCGACTTCAGGTCTAACCGAACAAGGTCACAGAAAGTTAAGCAAATACTTTGTCTAGAGCGCAAATCAAAGTTCCATTAATTTTCATAGACGGAAAGTAACAACCAGGCTCATACATGGGATTAGTTTTCATTAGCAGATTAGTATAAGTGTACGTCTGGAATGAATTATCTAGTGCAGTATTTCTTAACAATAGCTCTTAGTTCCCCGAAGGTTTACGCACGCATTCAAAAGATTTATGGTTAGTTTTTCAGCACCATAAACAGGACCCAAATTACTTCCAAAAGTCTTCGCACTTCGCCAGAACGTGACCAGTGCAATAACAATACTGGCATGAAAGTTCCTCTTGAATGTTACGTGTTAGATGCTGATACTTTACTTTTCGATTAGGCCAATCACGGAGAAAATGATCCATTTCGCCAGTCGAAACATGCTCCGACCCTTGGCCTTATTCCAGCTGAAAAACTATAGTATTGCGCTAGTGAAAGATCTTTAGTAACGCCACGTCCAAAACCAGAAACGAAGTTCGAAGTTCTGACAGTTTGTACCGATGTAGACGCTATGAAATTTTGCACGATAGGCTCGGGAGTTGTCACCATCCGTACGACTGCGTCTAAGTTTGGATTAACACGTTGAATGCGATTGCTTAGCCGGTGCAAATCTTTACTTTGTACACACAGTCACTAGAAAGCTTTGAAAAAATTACAGAACCTAACCTGAGTGACCCACCGGTGGGTCGTATCGCACTCAACGTGTTAAGTTCGAAATTTGCAGTCACTTGTGTCTTTTTGTCACGCTGTAGACTCTCAATAAACTTACTCAAGATCATGCGGTTTCGTCTTTCTATCATTTCGAAAGCAGTTGCAGCAAGTCCAGTAAGTCGCATGGCGAAATTGCAAAGACTTTTTCCTGAAGTTTATGGACGTTCATAAACGCTGAAAATTTCTGATATTCCAGACGTCTCGTGGAGTACAGAACGAGATCCAGTTTACTTTTACAGTACTGTAATTTAGTTGGATTGCACTCATAGCAATCAAAGATTGCCGAGCATCCCCCTTCAAAAATGACCGAAGTGCTAGCAGCCAAGCATCACTTTTTTCCTTTGGCCCGTACGTATGATTAGCGTATGACTCGAAAGACTTGAAAAAGTCTGCGATACCTGTAGATTTCCTTGAAGGATCATGAGCCTGCGTTGGTTGCTTTATATAGCAGTCCAAATTACCAAGAGCAACAGTTAGATATTCCATTACTTGCTACATATTTAGCTACACTCGTATCTGTCGAAGATCGGTCCATAACTTTTAGATTTGTTTCAGAGAAATGAAAATAAGCTTCAACTTCGTGGATCTGAGACGTACGCAATCATACTGGAAACTTTTCAAAAATATATCTATAAATTCACGGTAGTTTCGTACTACACGCCTGATACATCAAGTAGTTCACAATAAAGACACTTCGGCAGACTGGAATGAAAGTCAGAACGCAGGGCAGTTTATACTCGATCACACCTGACACCAGATTAGTTGTCACCGGGCTACTAGCTAATCTACGTCAGGTTGCCAAGCTTTCCAGCCAGCAGCCATAGCAACACCCGTTAAGTTTCCACGGCCTTTTCATTACAAGTCGATTTAATAAACAACAGTTTGTGTTACAGGGATTTTTGTAACATTTATTGCACTATTGTTACTTGAAATGTTAAAAAGGTTACAGAACACTTTAGAATTCATCCAGGAAGCATACGAACACCAGGTAGCAGAGAATTCTCGCAAGGCAACACACGGCAGCAGGAGTGCACAGATACTAACACTCTGACTACAGGAGCTCGACTGCCAGAACTCCCAGCCAGTCGTCCCTTTATGCACAGTGAACCGCGCAGGTGTCTGATCTTAGTATGCATGTCTATGCTACTGCGAAAAGCACTCAGGAAACACATGTCCTACCCGTTATGCTATGACACTCTAGTGAATGACTTCATTGGCCACATTGATCACAGAGCGTTGCACTCACTGCTGTAGGTGATCCCCTTCGTCCTGCCAGCCCAGGGTCTCGTAAATGTCTCTCGTGAGGCCCGATAAGAAGGCCTTAATGTTGCCATACACCTCAGTCTCCAGCAGCAGGTACATGATGCGCGGGAATCTGTGAATCAGAAATGGTTTAGAAAATCGATTTTTTGGAGCATAGAAATCTTATTCTGTGTGCACCAAGACCTGCTAGTGCGGAATTTAAACACATGAGCTAAGTTTGGGAATACCCCGTAAATTTTTTAATTCAGACTATTACGTAAGCAGTGAATCCTCTATTAACTGTTAGAAATGGATTTCCAAGCGATAAAACAAACATTGAATAGTGTAACAAAACGCATAAAAGTAAGAGCAATAAAACATATAGTCCACTTAGTGGCAGACTTGCAAGAAGTGAAGCTGGAATAGAATACTGGAATTAAAATAAGTCATAGAAATAGGACAAACATTCACTAATTCCCTGTCAGTGGCGGATTTGAAAGCTATGAGGTAAGCATGGCAATTAACATAAAGGTGGGAGTAACAGCATACAATGAGAGGTCACCTTTCAGTGGAAGACTGCCAGGGCACGAGACAAGCAAGGCAATTAACATAAAGATGGGAGTAACAGCATACAATGAGAGGTCACCTTTCAGTGGCAGACTGCCAGGGCACGAGACAAGCATGGCAATTAATATAAAGGTGGGAGTAACAGCATACAATGAGAGGTCACCTTTCAGTGGCGGACTGCCAGGGCACGAGACAAGCATGGCAATTAATATAAAGGTGGGAGTAACAGCATACAATGAGAGGTCACCTTTCAGTGGCGGA
>VCRD01003845.1:32094-54290 GCA_006783055.1 Trinorchestia longiramus
GAATTCCCCAACTAGAGGTGCACCAGTCGACTCCCTTAACCTTACCTTCTGATACTTGTTATAAACATAACACTGGCAACCCCAGGCCAGGTACCACCCATAGAAAAAATAACAACGTAACCTCGGTAACGGAAAATAATATGTAAGTTTACTACGCGGCGCTCAACTATACCGTAAGAGATCTATCAAGTTGACACTGACGGCTATCGAGGAATAATAGGGGCACATTTTTAAGTCTCGTGAGCCCGATCGATAGTGCCGTATGACCGTGGATGAAAAGCAGTTGAGCTAATATTTGAACATCCTAAAAGAGTAGCGATGTTAGAGAGTTAAGATGTAAATTGAGCGACACGGTTATGTGTGGTGCATAACTGAATACAATATTCGGGTTATCCAAGAGCAGACAAAGGCTGAGGGAATGGGGATAGACAGCGACTCAGCGTGAAGAGCTAGGAATAAGAGTGAGCGCGTAAGTTGTCCTTGTGATAGAGGCAATAAACTCACAAAGTTGAGATGCACTGAGTCGAATTTTGTGTCCATTGAGAAGGTAAGTCTGTAGTTTGCACGATTTTAAATGACTATATATCAGCCCGACAATCGTAGCAAAGTTGCACGTAAACCTTGACATCTGTACGCATAGATGCCCTAACACATATCAAGAATCAAACAGTGTTCGATAGATCTTTGGATGTGATATAACATTGTAATTGGCTGCTCTATGATAGATTGATTACGGCAACTACGAAAAATGACCATAAAATGTTTAGTTGCAAGCCTTAAGGAACAGATAACGGTTGTTAAATCTAAAGCCAACTATAGGCGTCCCAGTAGCAGCTCCAGATTATTATTCCAATACCTGTTCGTTTACTTGAAATAGTATGTATGATATAGAGTTGAGGATGCAGGTAATGAATGACTCTCAATCCATTGAGCAAATTATTCGCAACTAGTACATTGAGAGGATTTTCAGCCTTAAGTTGAGATGGCACATCAGATGTAAATGAGTAGTGCTCCATTTCAATATTTTAATCGTTGACTCAGTTGTTGAGTTTATGAAATTGATAATAATAGTAAAAAATTATTGTTAATAGAGGGTTGACACAAAAAAATTGAATATGCCTTCAGCTACTAAAATAATTAAAAATCCTACCCCTGCTCACAAAAAAGAGTTGGTTAGACACTTGACACAACAGGAAATGTCTACTAAAAATCTCCACCCGAATGCTACTCATGCAGTTCAACCTTACCCAGTAACGATTAGCACGAGTTCTTAAATTATCCTCAATCAGGGCACAGGCAGATTTCTTTAAGATCACTCTGAGATGTCACCAATGTAAAGTCATTGTATTTTAGGTAGTGCTGGTGGGATTTTCAGCTACCAAACTTTATAGTATTGCTTTTCTCTATTTATTTTCTTTGCCCTATTGGCACGACGAACTGGTGGAAACACGAGGTGAATTTGTGGTGAAACGTTTGAGTTTGTGAGGGCGCATTTTTTGAACTGCAAAAAATACCAGAGGTTTGGCCAATTGCATTAATTGATAGTTAATGATCGACGGTTTTGGCTTGATTGACTGATTTGGCTTGATTGACTGTTTTGGCTTGGTTTACTGTTTTTGGTTTGGATAAAACAGTCATCCAAACCTAAAACAGGCTTGATGGACTGTTTTGATAGATTCAAGGAGAATACTCGAAGTTTACTCTGTTGTATTTATTTATATGTGAAATCAAATTAGTTCTACAAAATTTGGACACAGAATGGCTGGTGGTAAGTCTAAGAAGGCAGGATCTCGCAGCATGATTGAGTGTATAACGTGTAGAATGAGGGTGGATTTGGATGCATGCAAGGGCTTGACTCGGATGAATGAAAGTGAGAGGAATAAATTAGTGTTTGGTTGCTGGAAGTGTGTGGTGGATGAAAAAGTGAAGATTGCTGATGTAAATATGGAGATTGAAAAGGAGATTAAAAGGCTGAAGGCAGAGGTTGTTTCACTGAGGAGAGAGTTGAAGGACGAAAGGGCGATGAAAGGAGGAAAAATGGGAAGATGCAAGGAGTAAAAGGAAGGTGGATGGTGTTGTAAATGATGGTACCAGGTGCGTGGGTGAGAGAGATGAACAAAGTAGAGTAAATGAGAGGGTGAATGGTCCCCAGGCAAAAGTGAATAGAAGGAAGAGGATTGAGATGAATGGAATTAACGACAGGGATGAACGGAATAGAGTAAATGAAAAAAATGAGTGGTCCTGGGATAAAAGTAGGTGGAAGGAAGATAAATGAGACGGATGTGATGAAAGGTGAGCATGATAGAAAGAGGAGAATGTAAGGTGGGGTGAGACCAGTGACAAGAATATGTGAAGTAGCATGGTGAAGAATGTTAGTAGGTATGTAAGAATGACTGAAAGTAGTAGGTGTACAAGTTTGAGAGGAAAAGGAGTAAAAGAGACGTGTGAGCATGCTGAATTGCTGATTGATTACATGGATGAAATTCCCATATAAGCCACATGACGATTCAAAGTTTAACATCTACCAGGAATGAGTAATCTATGATATTTTGCATAAGTTGGCTCTTTCGTTTGGTTTTTGTCAAGTTTACGCGAATAAATATTGTTTTCGAGTTTCAAGCATTTTTGTGCATATTTGGCCCTTAAAACACAAAAGATATTTTGTAAATATTCGTAATCCAGTTTGAAGACATGAAAAGACACTTAAGTTGCTTATAGTAAGTGTAGAATTGAAGAAAGAGATTATTTTCACGATGCGTAAATTCCATAAAAAAATTCTAAGGGGGAATTTTTTAAAGCTACTTACTTCTTCGGATTGTTGCACGTTGTTTTTATGATATTCTGTGACCAATGACGTCTCTGAATTGTATTATTTAGAATATCCAGCATATATACCCAAACCAATCTGTGCCCTGAAACTGAAAGTAAATTAATAAATTCGTACAAAGTCCAAGCAACATCAAATCAGGTAACTGCTTATGTCATTGTCAGGTAACTAGAACTACGATACGAATTTAGCGTGACCGTTGATGCATTATTTAAAAGTCAAGTGTTTTATGCTTGTGTGAGGAGTAACAAATTGTGATATGCCATTGTTTACTTATGTCACATTACATAATCTGAAAAATCCCGTTTGCGTTTCTGCAGCTTTGTTAATATGTGAGACAAAATTTTTGGAGACTTTCAGGCAAATAAACCGAAAGATATCATGACTGACAGTACAGGTATATATGAACTTATGAGTATTTACATAGAGACAACTTTTTTCAGTAATATTCTATTCCTGCTGAACACATGGCAGGAAATGTTAATATAATAACTAGATAATCATTAATTATCACTATTAGTCTATTAAAATAAAATACTACGTGAATAAATTGTCAAAATAAAACTATGTATAACTCTATATGCTTTGCTGTATTTTCAAGCTCGTACAAAATACAACTTTAAGCTGTGCAATAAATTTCATAACACTACAATCGGTCATTGAGATCTATAGTATTGATATTCTCTTTAATCTGAAACAGTTGGTGCACAGTCAGAAAAAGTAAGTCATTAATGTTCCGGAAGACATTTGGGAAATTATTTCTCATTTTTGGTCCTTATGTTTTCTTAAAATATAGCGTATAGTGTTAAAAATTTAATGTATGAGTTAAATGTCACGATTTTGCTCCCTTTGCACAAACTGTTTCCGAACAACGTCAAAAGTTTTATGCACCAGCTGTTTTCAAAAAGAGGTGCAATTCGGTTTATAAAATCATCGAGGCTAAGACAGTTTTTTGAAAGATCTGTTCTAAAAATAAAATTGACATGGCTAGTTTTTTTTCATAAATTTAGGTAAAATAACTATTATTTTTTGCTCATTTTGGATCACAGTTGACCAGGTATTAATTAGGTTTTTATAATTCATTATTTCTTGGAATAAATACTCGTACTCATGAACTACTACCATTTAGTTATTTTTCACGTTGAATCTAAAAATATCAGGCTGTCGTTGATGAGCTGGTCGGAAAAGAACCTAAACCCTTGATCAAGTCTTTTTGGTCACATTAAGTACTTCGTTGTATTTTTGCTCTATGTCCTGCTCCAGGTTCATCTGCAAGGCACGATGGAGACATCGTAAACCGTAGCTCAGATGCGGACCGAATGCTTGCACTCCCATTCTATTGGTCGCATCAAAAAGGCTCTCAGTTTCTTCCGGAGCAATTTCCTCCAAGTAGATGGGAAGCAAAACTGAATCGTATTCCAGGTCCATGAGCTCAATGTCTCGGAAAGCTAACTTGAGTCCCAAGTCATCGAGTGCAAACTTGAGAAAGGCTTTGGAAATGAGGACGAAGATATAGGGAGTTGTTTCCACAACGCGTTCCCAGAAATCGCATGTATTAATACCGAACATGAAATCGACAGATTCATAGACGTGAACGAAAGGAAACACCAACGCAAAATGTGAAGCCAAAGTTCGTCCAATTGGTCGGTCGTGTGGGCAGTACACTATTAGAAGTTTCGTCTTCAACTCCACGGGCATGCTACGAAGCGTCCTGCAAAACAAAAGAAAAAGAAAATTAAATTAATATCTATGCGATTAAGAAGCGCCGTGCATTAGCTTTTTGCACGAATATTGATATAGTAACTCACATGCTGTCAATCTATTTCTAATAGTTACTCTAGTGCTTCAATATCCAATGGAAAAATGGATTGACAACTGTTACAATGCTAACAATTCCCCTTAACTTATGTACCAGCAGGTCTGATACCCTACAGTCTCTACAGTGCTAGCGCCCACCCTTGAAGCTTTGTGGGAAGCATAATTAATGTCAACACTGCAAGAAAAGTACTCAAGTTCTGCCTCACAACTGCGACACTTTCATTATGCTGCTCTGTTGCTCCAGCATCGATCAGCTCTTTCATCAGGTTCGAATATCATGAGCAGATCTCACTCAGTTCCCCCACTTTCGTATTATATACGACATAAGGTATTGATTTGTTTCATATATTATAACAAAGAGAAATATGACCGTGTTATGGAAGTAAACCATGCCCAAAACAATTTTAAAAATATGTAGTTCCCTTTCCGTTTCGACCTTACCTCTACCGAAAATGGCGCTTTACTGTTAAGAAATTATTGTAAATCATTCATTTAAAAAATAAAGTCCTCATCACAATCACAATTACAAATTTTACTTTACTTGTCTCACTATATATTGAACCAAAATATTTTTCTGCATTTGAGTCAACTTTTTGTTCCCTATAAGGCTTGACGTCGAGGTTCACTTATTATTGTATGTGCTCTGCCTTCATCTGAGGTGTTGGTAACCACCCCATATAATTTCTACAGGACTGCAGGGCCAGCGGTCAAGTTTACTCACTTTCCCACAATTGCCTTGAGACAATATTTTTGAATGTAATGTACTAAGTTATGGGGAAGTTGTACTTTGTCCCAGAATATACATTGTGCGGCAACATAACGTCCTTTTTTTCGAAAGAAGTTCCTTTCAAAAAAAGGAAGTTATGTTGCAGCACTCTGTACAAGTATTTGTTGAAGCGGATTGTGGTCAAGATCAGGGGACTAGAATATTGGTTGATATCGGAATAATTACGGGAAGACTGGTAAACTGAAAACAATGGTGCGAGTTAAATGAAAAAATCAATGAAGTGTTCCCCTAATTTTCATTTTTAATTCGTATTTAATTAAGCTCTGGTTTATTCACTCAAGAATATTTCAAATGGTATTACTCTATTTATTAATCATAGCACAAATCCCTTCAAATGAGTAAAAAAATTAGAAGGAAGAAACACCGTCGCTTCGTCACAGCAAACTTCAGTGAAGTCAAGGTTAAAAATGACGTCTAATCTAAAGGCATTATAATCGCCCTCACCTTGTAGCCTCTCTCTACTCTCCACTTGAATCTGTGGCCTGTGGAGCAGTGGATGGTGTTCATCAAGTGAAGCAATAACTTCCATTTTGCAGTTTGTACGCCTACAGTATACAGTTTTACAGAACATGATTTGCATCAAGTGGAACAATTAATAAATATATTTTAGAAATTCGTGTGTCTAACCTGTGTAATTCTACTCGTAGTTAAAAAAATTCAGGAAAATTAATCTGTGAAATCGTGTGTTATCGTGATACATATACAGTCGTGCGGGTAGATTATTTTATAAACTATGAAAGTTGGCGTTATTCAATACGAATTATAACCAACGGATTCCTTTAAAAATTAACTTCTACGAAATACAAAACCCTGCATGCTCAGTAGTACTCACAGTACAGTAAAGTAAAGTAAGAGCACATGGGGGGTTGGCAATGACCACCCAAACGACGGTTATCAGGCGGTGACGTCATCCATGACGTAAAAGTTCCGCTAGGCGCTGATTGGTAAATATTTCAAGGGGCGGGGCTTCGAATGCCGATATGATAGAAAACACAAACCCGCACGGCTGGAGTTGAACCAGCGACAATTAGATCTCCGCAACTCTGCACCCAATCCTCTACCCGCTCGGCCATGAGACCTTTACGATCTTGCGACGTTTAAACCAATTTAACACTAGCACAACGAAGTGGGCCTGGGAGGCTCAATGTCAAAATTAACAAGCCCGTCTAATATTGTATTCATGAACCTCACTTAATAATAACATTTATAGAACAAATACATATGACTTTTCTGTTACGTAGTTTGAAAGAAAAATAATAGAAAAATGACAGAATTCAACTTGTTGGACTGAAACTCCTTTCTGTGTTACTCGATCTAGAAAATCATAACTTCTCTGTAATATGAAAATTATAATTTTTTGGTCTTAATTTACCGTATTCTCATAGAGAATATCAAGACTGATGGTTATTTTTGCATCTTCTATTATGTATTAACTGAGTGTACTTAAAGAATCCCAGAGTATCTGATTCAATCATTGTGAGTATGAAAATGGAATTTCAATGGTAGAAGCGGAGCTACAATCAAATTAAAGAGAAAAATAAGATATTCCTGATAATTTTTTATGCTCATGTGCATTGTTTGTTTAATTCTATCTTTACACTCTATTGCATTTCGTGATTCAAATCTAAATTCCATGTATTTATGTAGTAGCGAATGCGACACACCAGCATTAGACTATTGTTTCAAGATGTTTCCCATTGTTTTTATTGCTTTGAAATCAGCATAAATTTGACAAAGTGACCGTTGGCGTAACTTGTGAGCTTTGGTAGGTTCACTTGTGTGCCATGATTGGTTGACTTGCGCGTACGTCACTGAACGGCACAGAATTTCATGATGTTGAAATTCCGCTAATTTGCCAGCGCTCCTATTAGTATTTACTGTACTGTGGGAATACTGTTATATACCAGCCAAGGACTACTATAACCAGGACGTGCACCTCCATGTAGCTGACTACGGTAGCGGAGGCCAGTTTACTGCCCTTAGTTAACCTCCATCTGTCATAGTGCGAACATTGTCGTAGTCTGTCGCTCGGTTTGAATCGGACATTGTTGTTTGTTTCGAGGCATATTGCTGCATTTCTAAGTGGATACTGTTTGTTTACAAAGTTTATTACTTATTATATGTATTAAAAATGCCGAACAAGTGTGGGGTTGTGTGAACAAGTGAAATCCCTCCCAGTATCTTCAATGTGCCTGCTTCATGTCTGCCATCTCCAAAACCTGCATCTCCCCCGGCGAAAGTGGAAGACCAACAACTGAGGTATTTTCTTCAGAAGAATAAGATTACTTCATTTGATGCTTTCAAACGTGAACGTAACTTGCAGAAGCAGTACAAGAACTTTTATTATTTCAAGATCGAAAGAAAGGCTTGTGTGTTTGTTCATGCCGACAACTTCAGTGAGTGCAACCTGGCCGAGAACATGAGTATTCTGACGACTACACTCACTCTATTTGCTGTCAACCCCTCAGAGAAAGACTAGCAGAAGAATGCAGTCCTTCAGACCTTTGTCAAGATGGCCCGGTTGGCTGACTAATCGCTGCAGTTTGGTAGGTTTTTACTTCTACGTCTGTTTGTTTATATGCGTGAATATTTGTATGTTTGGTTGTTTGCATTGGAAAAGGTTTAACTCTAATCAACTTGTAAAGTCTAAAACTGCAGCAACTCAGCTTTCTATAAAGTCGCCACTAAGCTCATACAATAATACATGTTAAGTCCGGTTAAAATTGGTATTTCAAAGCATTTCAGTGCTTTAAACCATTTAAAATTCACTGTAAAACCTTATTATCTTATCTCTTCTATTGCTTGAAAAAATTAATTTTTGAACAAATTGGCCGATAGAAAATGTCACGTTACGAAAAATGCAATGGCCTCCGCTACCGTAGTCAGCTACATGGCGATGCACGTCCTGGTTATAGTAGTCTTTGATACCAGCATACGTCACTCAAGTCAACCACACACCAGCAGTACAGGTACCAGAAACTGAAGTCAACCACACACTAGCAGTACCTACAACAGCTATTGAACAGTACTACGCCAGCCACCATACAATACTACAGCAGCAGTGCCTGCACGAGCCACTGTATAGTACTACACCAGAAGTACCTGTAGCGGTCGCGGCATCTCTGGCCGAGCGAGGGTCGTCCGCCTGTGAGGACGCTGTCGCGCAGCTGCCACAGCTCTCGCACCGTCAGCTCGCTGCTCCGTGCCAGTCCGTCAAGGCGCAGTCTGCGAAGCGGCATTAGTTATAAAACGCTCGCCTTTGCTTGTGAGAAACACGTTTGAAAAGGTCTCATTGTGTGTGACGACAAATTTTGAGGAAAAGGAAATAAAAAACATTTTTTTCATGTTTATGTAAATTGGGCGTGAAAGATGAAAATTGCTAACATAGATCTATGTATACATCACACGTGCATTCCTTTGTGTCTTCCTAAGATATTAATGATTGCTGAAAAATACTAAAGATCAGATGTGTGTACATTCTTGAAGGTTCAGGTTTTTGTCACAATTGTAAGTATTTCAAGTATTATTGTAAATGATAGGTCCGAGCTCTTGAAAAATACGATTACTATTACATTGGTTTTCAGAGAAATCGGAGTAAACATGAAAATAGTTGTTCAAGTCTAATTTTGGGTGTTGATTTCAGATACAAAACCAGTTTTTACTCATCACCTCTAGTTTTTGAGATATACATGTATGCGAATGCAAGATATACGTACATACGGAAGAGCGTAGGCGTTGGCGATGCTCCGACTAAACTTTATTTTGTTGCTGAAAAGTGTTTGGCCAACAACATCAAGCCACATCTACCCACTCTTGGTAGGACACAAATCTTGACGGATCATCGGCCAGCCCTGACATGTCTGACCCAAAGCATGGTTAGACTGCGAACGTTCTTTGGCTCACTGACCTCAACGAGAAAGACAAGCACAAACACTCGGTGTTGTGGAGACCATAAATAAATAAATAAACTTTTACAGTGTACAGTGCTTATACATTGGTGCATTTACATACACATCAGTGTTGTGCTGTCATCTACTCTATGCTCCACCTCCTGTCAGTCCCTCCAAATAAAGACATTATGGTCCATCGATTTTGTTTGAGCTTTTAGTCTCTAATCCCTTAATTAACTTCAGTTTTTCGTTACTATTATTTCTGTTGCACTGTATCATGGACTTTAAACTTGTGCTGCTAGTTTCGTAGTCTATATTCTACACAAGCGCGCTGTGCATTTTAGCTTTTGTGTTGAATCTTTTCTTTGCATCGGGAACCACTTTGCTGGTTAACCCTCAATGTCAACATGATCCAATCCCTAATTTCTCATTCTGAAAGCCATGCTCTAGCAAGTGCCAGTTGGGTGGGGGAGAACAAAGTAGTTAATGCCAAAAGGTTTTTGATATCTTTTCAACACAAGTTCGGTTCCCTCATGCGCACAATTTTTTAAATACCAAACATATTAACGTCAAATTTGTACTTACGTTCATATATCAGCTTTTTCAGCAGCAGATTCAGTCTCAAGGGTACGAGTCCAGTTATACTCAAAGCAGTTCGTTTGTGTAGACTCAGTGTTCTTTATGCAGAAAACGAAGCATGTATGTGGCGCAAAGAAAGAAACTCCATTTCCAATCCAGTATTCAGTACGGATACATTAATTTTTCAATTTTTAATACTGTCATCTTTGGAGTAGTGATGATGCTTTAATTTATTTTCAGAAATGCAACAACGTTTTGTCATTAGAAAATGCTTATTTGCATTTAGAAATCGGTGTTTTACAGTCGTCTGACGATTCATCAGAATGATCACATAATTAGCAAATCGTTTAGGAAAAATTTTAGGTAAACGAAATGTATGATTTTTTCTAGAACTTCCGTGCGAGTGACTAAAAACACATATCGTCATCCATGGCCGCCAGGTGTGAAATTACGCGAAATTACGCTTGCTGGCGGCGGAAACTTGCACGTATTTCCTCTCAGCACTCCTGCGTCACAACTGTGCTTTGGAGTACTGTCTTCATTACATTGTTTTTCCACAGAGCTGCGAAACAAGTGCTACTACTTTTTTCCAACAACCACCACTCACCCTAAGAAATTCTCTTTACAATTCGCTGGCTTGCTTCATGAACTAAGGTATCCATTTTTCCTATGCTTGATATGAGTGTAAATCACAGAAGTAAAAATTGAGTTGATTGTGGGGTTCAGCCACATCCGGCGTTGCTTGGACTCACTGCAGGATGACCGAGTCGAAGCTGAGTCTAATTTAGCCCACTGATGTGTTCTGGAGTCAGTCAGACGTGGAATCGAACATGAAAATCCAAGATTTTACTGGGAGCATATTCTACGTCTGAATTTTGTAACTTATATTCCTGTTGTTCGTTTGTTTAAAGCTCATGAGTGTTCATATTTCAAGCCAGAAGCTATGAATGTAGTAGAGAAGTCGTAGCCGATCACAAAATATCGGTGGAAGTAGATCAGCTGCTCTTCTCAACTCTGCAAGTCAACCAAGTAGAAAACCCACTTTGTTCTCGAACGCCACTATGGCATTGGTATTCTTGTGGCTCTATCATCAAACAATGGTTAAATTTATCTCCTGTAACTTATAATATAATATTTTCCGTACTTCCGTACCTCATAACTCATTGTACCTCAAGTTGAGCTATGTTAATGCATAGATATTTAAAAAGATAAAACAACGCTCATGTGTTTTTAAAATTGAGACAAACACTTGGTCAGTTTTGGGTCAATAAAACAACTGTGCTCCAATCAGCCACCCATCTTAAACCTGTGCGTTGCGCTCTCCTAATACAATATATTCTCTTTTTATGAATTGATAAGAGAATGTGAATGTTAGAACAAGTTGTAATGGCAGTATTGAAAAATTTAGTGGTACACTGGAGTATCACTTCATTTTGACTATTTAAAGTATTTATCTACGGATGTTTTACTATACTATAGGAGAAAAAATATAGTAAGGATTTATTAAGAAATTGTAGAAGTCATATTATGTATATAGAGCCGTTTCCTTAGAATATCAAGAACCAGGTTTTTGAAGAATTGTAGCCCGAAATATATGTTAAAATATGATAGTATGTACTCGTATCCTTCGAATAAAATTCAGTAGTAGTGATTAATATCATTAATCGTACTCCTGTTGTAAATAAAGTAGTTAAAAAAATGTAGTTTGAGTGTAGAAAAGTTCAACAATTTATTTAATAAGACTTTATTACGTACCTTGAAAGAATTTCCTTCGCAGCTTCCAGTGACTGAAAAGAATTATCATCGGGCGATGTCACTCTTGATGCGTCCCAATTATTATCAGAAAAATCAGATGAGTCAATAGAGTTTCTATAAAAATTTACAGGGATTTCCTTGAACTTTTTCTTGGTCTTTTTCATCCGCCTAGTGTCGAGTAAGCCCCGATTGAAGTAAGGGTTCGTGAAGGAAGTGTTTAGTGGAGAGTGACGGCGGCTCACTCTTGAGAGAGAATCAGTGCTCGCACTCAGCGACTGAGATTGCAAGGCTCTCCTCCGGAACAATTTTTTGAAATCAAACATATTCACGAGTCTAGAGTTAGCTTTTCAAGCTAACAGTATTGCAATAACAAAGAAGAAAAATGCCTAAATCAGGCAAAGTTTCCACAGAAAAACATATCCATTACTGATAAAAAAAATCGCAGAAAGATTTGGAATACATAGTTAATAACTTAGAAAATTCACCTGCCTTTATTTAAATGGTATAATTGATAGTTTAAAAAGTAGAAAATTGACTTTACAATTTTCACTAGCAGTTTGAAAGTCCACTGGTTGTTGGAGGCTATTCTAATCGAATAAATAATTAAGTTCTCCACGAATGTATTCTGTAAACAATTTTAAGGTAGACAGAAGAGGGGCACAATTGAAACCAGTGTCACTTCACTCTGCAGATTTTACCGCAACGTAGTTCTACCAGTGAGTGCAGTGAGGATTGAATCAACTATAACATGAATCAATGCAACCAAATCAGGTACGCCAAGGTCATTGCTTAACAAAAGACATGACAATTATCTGCTTAGTAGCTCTCACGGACACCAGCGCAGGTACTAACTGCAGCAGCCTATGCAGGCAACGAAGTGTGCAAATGTGCAGGTCTTCTATTATCTGAATAAGTTCTTTTTCAATGTTATTATAGAAAATTGTAACGTTTGAATTAGAATCAACATTAGAGAGTTTAGAGTTTTAGTGAATGCAAAAATGATACAAGATAGAATCTTGATATTTTTATGCATTTAATCCTTGTTTAACACGTTGACTCCGAAGTGGTACGTATGTGTACCACTTAGGTTAGGTTCTGTAATTTTTTCAGATCCTTTAGTGACTATGCGAACAAAGTGAAATTTTACACCAATCAGGCAATCGGAGTCAACGTGTTAACATTTTTGACAGACATCCATTCATTTTGGTTACATTTAAACTAGTAAATTACACTGACTCTTTTTAAACAACTGACCATTAATTTGTCCATACTATGTCTTTACAATTTAATAAATTTATTATATACACTAAGGAAAAGTCACATACGCAAAAAATTAATTCAAAATGAGAATTAGATATCGAATCTTTTTTACTTTATTTTATACATCTCTATATGGGTACAAATAGTTGAACGAAGCACATCAAGACTGTACTCGATTTCTTGAAATATTTATTGAAGCACAGCTTCAACATTAGTGGCAATAGTATCAGTACTTCTTTTCTTTAAGTCAGTAATGTTCTGTACCTTCCGCACTGTTGAAAGTGATAGCTCTAACTATCTGGCTGAATTACAAAGGACTTCGTGGGAGAATGAGCTAAAGCTTGTCGTATATTATCAATGTTTTCCTCAGATGTTCTTGACTTCCCACTCCCACCTTCATCCAACATTGTCGTAGTCTCCATAAATTGCTTGTATCATGCACAAGTTGACGGACGTGATCATGGATCTTTTCCATTCCTAGTTCTATGGTTTTACAGAGTCTTCGTATCCAATTTTGTGTCAATAAACCATGATACGCATTGGGTCTTTTCTTGTGACAATTTTTTAGAGGCTTATTTAACCGTCGCTCTGCTTTTTCCATGAACGAGATGCCTGAAATGCACAAATGCAATATGACTAAAAACTTTAATAACCACTGAGTGCAATAGTGCAAACAGGATAAAAATATTGAATTAATTTTTATCGTAATAAATTTGTTCAATTGTAAAAGACTAAAATGTCGCCCACAGGTCAAGAAATGACTTAAACTGCACACCCCGTTTTCTAGCCGTCTTCATGAAGCATGAAGGCCAATCCATCATCCATTCTCGAAATTGGCCAAGGAGAGGACTGTCAACGGACAAATGATCCAAAAAGGACATCAACCCAACATTTCACTCGTGAGGTAGGAGGCATCTTTCAATTAACGATATGAAGAAAGTTCGATTGGAGAGGTGCAAGAAAGTTTTGATCTGGTTGAAGAGAGATGAGTGAGTTATTAAATTCTTCTCTGACGAGAATATTTTACATTAGATCGGACTCAAGGAGTATGGTGTTCCACTGTGAGAAATTGACTTTCGACCATCAAACTCGTTAGTTTCCAACCATTTGGACTATTTGTTTTGCACGCGAATTAAATCTTGCTCTTGTGAAAGGCCTCACACCAGTGTTACGGCCCTAAAAGCGGAGATAAAAAAAGCATCGAGGTCTGTCGAAAATGGGGTGATCTGCGTGTTGGCCGAAATACGTTAATTTATGGAGACCACCATTCAGTTTACCTTGTCTGGTAAAAAAGTGTCGAAATTTCCCGGCTCAAGCTACATTATTTCATGAGACATTACAGTTGTACAGAATTGCCTCAACTGTACGGATTTACCTAGAGAAGAATAGAATAAAATAGAATGAGGCTAGAATGAGGCTATAGGAACGAACCTTCGGGCCCATTCTTGGGTAGGATAATTACTTCGATAATTATTCGGTTACCCAAGTCCTATGTAGTAATTCTAACCGCGTCAACCATGGCGGCAGCGGGATTCGAACCCGGGTCTTCCCGCTCGCAAGCGGATTCGCTCACCAGTCGACCAAGCTGGTGATGTATGTGACTGATTATTTTGTGTTCTTATAACAGATGATAGATACACCAAAAGATTTTTTTACAGCTGGGTGTTGTCTTTTGCAAAATGATTTACAGTTTTCTGAGAATTTTAACTCACAATGAACTTTAACAATTTATTTTGAGAATTAATTAAACAGAATTTGAAAATACGTATCTGGAAGTCTACTAGAATTTTAAATGCGTACGGTTATATGTACTCTAATTTTATCAACAAGTTCTTTTAAAAAATAAGGAACGCATGGAATACAAGAATAAATTTCGTTACCCACGGAGAGTAATTATATAATATAAGAATATGAAATAACAGGAATGAGAAATACCATATTCCTGTTGCTAGGCCTTGGAAATAAGATGCTAAAAGACTAACAGTAATTAACAGTCAGTTCGTATACGAGAAACCTCCTACCGACCAACAACGCTCAGGTATACTTGCTCTCTGCATCACATCACCTTCCAACACTATGGCTCACTGCTCACTGCCTTCATCATTTCTATGGTAGGACTCGCAAGTCGATACGTACTGGATGCACCTGTTGCAGCTGGGCAATAGCTGCAATCAGTATTGATAATGAACGCATAAATAATTCTAAGATTTTTTTAAGAAAAATAACTAACTAAAAACCAGACTTTCAAAATTTTCTTAACTCACCATAATTACACGACAACCATGTAAGTTTCTCATTATACCTCTTATAAAAAAGGAAAAAATCCCTTATTGTAATCAAGTTGATGCATGACGTGTGTATGTAAATCCGTCCATTGGTGCCAGCTATCTGGACATTTGTGATGAGACGAATTTTATGGCGGACTTCCTGCTGTTGAATGAATTGTGCGAAATGAATTTGGTAGTGTTTAAATGTAAGTATTTAGCTCTCTGATCATAGTCATTGTCCTGGAAGGTTGCGAGTGTTGTGCGCAGGATCTTTTGTCGACATACAAGGTAGTTCATTTGTAATTTCAGTTGGATTTCCGATGACATCACTTAAGGTCGAGACAGTGCCTTTGCCGTAACAGTGATCAAGTGCCGTGTACTCGTACTCTCCATGTAAGAGACCTCAGTTCAAATAATCACGCCGTAGTAGTAATAACGTCAGCTTTTCCAATTACGTATACGTAAAAACATAAATTAACTACGTAAATATGACAATTACCGACGTCATATTTTGTAAATAATCATGTATATTTTTCATTTCATGAAGTGGCTTATTTTCAGTATCTTTAAATTATTGATTATGTAATTCGTAATTTGCCATGAGCATTATTTACTTAATTTTAAATTTCATTCTCAATAACTAATGATTTCATTTACCAATCAATTCTAAATACCATTCAGGGGATAATGTCGATGTTAAAGAATGAAAATATTGAGGAAGTTCTAAGCATCCTGTTCATTAGGTGTGAATCGAGTCGTGATAGCTTGTAGACACAAGTATAGCTCTGGATCAATGCTCTGTCTCAGCACTACCACTTACCACTTCTGCTTCTCAGCACTCTTAAGTGTTGTGTTTCTCGACCCCGGTTCCCATTTCTGGGCTACCGCTTCCATAACTCTCGTTAGTGGCGTTACATTGCAATTAATTATCTTTACAAGTCGGAGAAGCAACAGTACAACTCGAAACTGGGATTTGGCTGCTATCCTCGGCTTAAGAAGAATTATTGGGTTAAGTATGAAATGTTCGATTTTCTTATTCATTAAGGTTAAAAGCCCATAGCATTCACGTTTCATCCTATCCATCTTCAGTTTTTCAGCATTGAACAGCTACATCATCACTTGTTCATAAGCAATCCAAGGTAACTGATCATATTAAAGTCGAAGAGGTTTGTTGGGCAACTCCGTTTTTCCCTGAATCCACGCTGGGTGTCAGTAATCAGCTTTGGTCTTGGAGACGTTTTGTTATACGGATTTTGAGTAATCGTTCTTTTGTTTTACTGATGACTGATGTAAGACTGATTGGGAGATAGTTACTGGGTGCTTGTTTGTTTCCTTTTTTTGGAAATAGGAGTGACATTTGCCAGCTTCCAATCTACCGGAACGATCCCAGTTTCGAGTGATCGATTGAAGATGTTCGCTGAGAGCAGTAATTACTTCGGCTGCTTCTTAGAGTATTCCGAGAGAAAGACTGTCGGGTTCATTTGATTTATATGGGTTCAGAAGGATGAGTTGTTTTTCTACCTCTTCTATTTTTATTGTGAATATGAAGTTCGTCAGGATTTCTTCCGGGTTTAAGGCGTGAGGTTAAGGGATGTCAGTTATCGTGAAGACATCCCTGAACACAGTGAAGTATGTGTTTAAAATTCTGGCTGGCTTTGCTTATGTTGTTTGTCCGAGTTGAATCATCAAGGTCAACTAGTGGCCCAGTGGTATCTCTTTTGAGTCATCTGTCATTTACGTATTTATAGAAGCTGTTCGGGTTGGTTTATTGCTTGTGCTGTCATTGCAATTTCTTTATTTCCCTTTGTACGTCTTATTGTCTGTTTAACGACTCTACAGGTCCACATATGTTCCTGACATATGTTCTGTTCTGTTCGTATATTTCAAGTCTTTTGTATGAATGTTGTCTGGCATTTATAAGGCGCTTAATTTCTTGTGAAAACTAAGGAGGGATATTGGTTAATCTTATTCGCTTTGTTGGAATATGGTGCTCTGTAGCGGTTGCGATTTTTTCTTCAAGTATTATGAAGCATTCCTTAGCATTTTTGTTCCTCATTAATACTTCGTTGTCAAAACTACTGAGCTCCTCTTTCATTAGTTCGAAGTTCGCCCATTTGAAGTTTAGGGAGGTTTTAAGTTGAGTCCTATTGTTAGGGTCGTAATCTCTTGTCCGTAACTTCTAATCCAATTATTCTAAGGTCAGGAGTTGTCATGAAGAGGTTTGGGATATTGTTTTGTCCAGTCGGTTCGTTGACATGCTGCTGTAGGGAATTTGTAGTTATCAGATCGGTACGCTTAAATCCAGGTGCTCGACTTTGACGAATAGTCCAGTTTGTGTAGGGGAGATTGAAGTCTCCCATGATTAACACTTTATAAAGGGTACTGAGAATATTTTCAAGGAAACCATAGATTTCATCATCATCAGTTCCTGTACAGGTTGCGATTCTATATACGAGTACAATTTTGATGTTTTTTCTTTGCTGCGGGTGGATGGTGAGATGTAGTACTGCTATTTTTTTGGTTACTCGTTTGGCTTTGAATTGTGGTTGCAGTTTTTCATTCTTCACAAGGCCGAGTGTCCGTGCTTGTCCTCCTCGTTGAGGTCAGTAAGCCAAAGAACGTTCGCAGTCTGACCCTTCGTTGGGTCAGACATGCCAGGACTGGCCGATGATCTGTAAAGATTTGTGTCCTGCCAAGAGTGGGTAGAATATGGCTTGATGTTGTTTACCAAACACCATTTCAACAATAAAAAAGTTTAGTGAGTTCCTCTCCTCGGCACATCGCCAACACTCTCCCGTATAAATCCTGCATTTGCAAACATGTATATCTCAAAAACTAGAGGTGATGAGTGAAAACTGGTTTCCTATCTGAAATCAACAACCCAAAATCAGACTAGAACAAATATTTTCATGTTTACCCAATTTCTTTGAAAACTGTGTGATAGTAATCGTATTTTTCAAAAGCTCGGACCTATCATTTACAATAATAATAAAATACTTCCAATTGTGACAAAAACCTGAGCCTTCGAGAATGTACATCTGATTTTTTCTATATTTTCAGCAATCATTAATATCTTAGGAAAACACAAAGGAATACACGTGTGATATTTGCATAGGTCTATGTAAACAATGTTCATCTTTCAAGCCCAATATACATACACATGAAAAATATGTTTTTATTTCCTTTTCCTCATATATGTCATCACACACTATGAGACCTTTTCAAACGTGTTCTTCACAAGCAAAGGCGAGCGTTTTATAACTAATGCCGCTTCGCAGACTGCGCCTGGGCGGACTGGCACGGAGCAGCGAGCTGAAGGTGCGAGAGCTGTGGCAGCTGATCGACAGCGTCCTTACAGGCGGACAAGCCTCGCTCGGCCAGAGATGCCGCGACCGCTACAGGTACTTCTGGTGTAGTACTATACAGTGGCTCGGGCAGGCACTGCTGGTGTATAACAGTACAGTGGCTGGTGCAGGTACTGCTGCTGTAGTATTGTATGGTGGCTGGCGTAGTACTGTTCAATAGCTGTTGTAGGTACTGCTAGTGTGTGGTTGACTTCAGTTTCTGGTACCTGTACTGCTGGTGTGCGGTTGACTTGAGTGACGTATGCTGGTATGTAACAGTACTGCTGAGCATGCAGTGTTTTGCATTACGCAGGGATTAATTTTTAAAGGAATTCGTTGTTTATAATTCGTATTGAATTACGCCAACGTTCGTAGTCTATAAACTAATGTACCCGCACTACTGTATCAGTGTCCAGATCACATGCAATTTCACAGATTAATTTCCCTGAAATTTTATAAGTATGAGTAGATTTACACAGGGTAGACGCACGAATTTCAAAAATAAAATTTATCAATTGTTTCACTTGACGAAAATTATGTTCTGTAAAACTGTACATTGTAGACGTACAAACTGCAAAATGGAAGTTATTATTGCTTCACTTGATGAACACCATCCACTGCTAAATTTAACTTTAACGTTAGGAAATGACATTATTGAATAAGTGGGAGAAGTAAAAAATTTAGCAGTTTGGTTTGATCAAAACATGTCTTTCATATCCCATGTGGAGAAAACATGCAGCAAAATTAACGGTACATTGATGTTCCTTCACCGCGTGAAGAACATGCTTGACGAAAAAACTAGATTATTAGCTACCCAATCTTTAGTGTTATCACGCTTTGACTGCTGTGACTTGGTCTGAAGAGATATACCTAAAGGTCTTCAAAAAGAGCTACAGAAATGTATGAAATTTGCTGCTAAAGTAGTATGCAAAGAAACTCCAGAAAAAACGGTCATGCAACCCCTCTCTTACAAAAGCTTAACTGGACCCCGATAAAACAAAGATTACTCATTCACAAGGTCAAATATGTATTATCCTCTCTATATCACCCTCAAAGTTCTGCCAACGTTGTTAAATTCCATCCACCCACCCACTACCAAGGGTGTGAAACCTAATCGACGACACGATGTTAACATCAGTTTCTGCTTGTCCGATGCTGAACAAAGGGCTCTTTCAATTTCAGGTGCATTGCTTTGGAATAAACTGCCCACACATCTGAAGGAAAATCAGTCACTTGAAAATTTAAAAAAAAAACGTGACACATCATTTTCAAATATCAGAGTAGCAAACAAATACAGAAAACTTAGTTCCTATGCATGATTAAACAAAATTAATTTAGTAACGAAACATACTACATATGTATAAGTGTCTACCGTGTGCTTGTGTCACAGCTTGTGTAAACTGAAGTAGAGTTAATATTCAAACGAAATAAACGTAAATGGCAAACTTGTGCTACAATTCCGCAGCTCTGGAGTTAAATCGATTAATTTAAATTCATCAAAAATCGGGGCGTTTTTTACTTTTTTACCTTTAAATTCCAAGCTTATTAATTTGTGCTTCTTCATCTGATAAGTGTTTCCATGTTCATAATGTTTAGTTTTCATAATGCAAAACAAAAAGTAAACAAAATTTGATAAGAAACAAACTGCATTTTGCCTAAATAAAATAGAATTGTATTTGAGTTTGTGCTTGCTCTTCAGTTTATTCTTCTTCTAAGGCTTTTCGATATATTTTATTTATCTTTTATGTTACTTTATTTATTCTTTTCGAATGTATAATCATAAAGTTCATACGTCAGTGTTAGTAATTGCTGTGTTACAATAAGTGAATGTGAAACCTCAGAACTTGAGTCTACTACAGCTCTTCTTATCTATATCAACATCTAAATCTTGATAATTTGAGACATTCACTCTGTTGTATTTTTTTTCTAGTCTTTCTCTGATATGTAACGTCCGATTTAGAAAATGCGATAACATATACAGACTACTGTAATAATGATTAAATTAAATAGATCATCAGCAAGTCGTACTAAACAGTTAACCAGTAATTAGAAATTACAATTTCATTTTAATAACAATTACAACTTCATGTTTTAAGTTTTCACTCTCATAATTTTTCTTTCTCGGATATTAAAAATCCGATTTTGTTAAATGCAATGCTGTTAATTCTAAGCTGTGCCTAAAGATAATCTTTTGTTTATCATTTAAAATGCGTAGAATACCTACCACGTCACAATTTACAAGAGTGTCACTAATGACTACCTCTTAATTCATCCTTGAAAAACTGAAGTTTCATTTACTTCATCATGTATATTTAACGTTCATTGTGTAATGTGAATGTTTACGTATACCCGTAGGTACCGGTTATATCATCTACTATGCATAGAATACTCACCGCTTAAGGATTTTATGATAAGGCATCTTTAAAAACCAATGCTGTTACATTTATTATGTATCCACTTTATTAGAAATATACGTTTTTGTTTGGTTTTGTTTTTGTTTGCTGCGCAGGTGACAGATTCAAGCGGAGAGTAGAGAGAAGCTACAGGATAAGGGCGATTATCAAGTTTGATGTGACGAAACGACGGTGTTTCTTCCTTCTCAAACTTTTTACTCATATGAATGGAGTTGTGCTACGATCAATAAAAAAGTAGTACCATTTGAAAGATCCCTGAGTCAATAAACCAAAGCTTTATTGAATACGAATTAAAAATTAAAATTAAAGAAATACTTTACTGATTATTTCGTTCAACTCGTACCGTTGTATTTTAAATTTTACCAGTCTTACCGTCATTATGTACAGGGTGTCCCACAAAAATGTCCCCTATTTTTGTATCAATTATATCTGCAGTGCAAATTGAGATATTTTGAGTCTGTTTGTTTCATGTTACTGAAAATTTGTTTTATATTCACATGAAATAAAATTGTTAATATCTACAGAATATTTACTACACATTAGGAAGTTGAATGAACAGAGGGGGAACACGCTTTGTGACAAGGAATCATTGAAATAACATTATTGATATTTTTCTTTATTTCCAGCTTTCCAAACAACAAAACTAAATTCTAACACTAAAACAGTAAATGAACTTTAATAAATGAAATAGAACTCAATATTTAGTATCCCTCAGCATGACAGCCAATATTAGCATTTCCATTCATTGAAAATGCAGCCTCATCAGTGACTACTAATCTTGCTGTGGCATAATGTATAAATTAGTAGTTGGCACCTCAACGGGGACGCCTTGGCTTGCGTGAGGGGTGCCGCTGGAGCAGCCTCAATTGTTGCCTTGTTGGTTGTGTGCGACCGCGTCGTGTGTCGGTTCCGTATTGGTGTGAGCGAGAAAAAGCTCAGGTGGTGATGAAGTGGTTGAAATGCTGGTTGTACGGTTGGAAATAGTCGTTGTCGTGAAGATTTGTACATGTAAAATAGTAGGCTAAGTAGATTCAGTAACTAACACTAGCGTAGGGATACTTGTCACGTAAATAGGGGTTGTAGCAGCCACCGTGGTCGAGTGGTCTGCGGCCTGTGTTAGGTATCAGGTCTCTGTTTCGGGCAGACAGACCGCGGGTTCGAAACCTGGCCATGAATAGGGTAGTGTGGGGGCAAGTCGGACATGGGGGCGACCCGTACAGTCGCGATTGACAAAAAACAAATGGCGGTATGATGA
>VCRD01003846.1:24048-54755 GCA_006783055.1 Trinorchestia longiramus
TTAAAAAATCTGTAGCAAAAAATCTTGACCTGATTGAGCAAACCCAAGGTCATTTTCGGACTCAGAGCATCAAAATTAGTCTAATACAACTGGAAACCCCTGGACGATTTTCAAAAAATATTTTTTTGTTACCCATTGTAATAAATCTGCAAGCTACGAAGCCGATCGTATCACTTTCCTCGAAGAACATCACCCACGAAATAATTACTTCAAAAAAATAACTCGTTCCCTAAACTTCTACATCGCAATCAGGAGTGCACACCATTTCACTACAGGGACAGCATGCTGAAAATACTGGCAGATTTCGTGACAGTAATGGTGAACGAGCTGACAGCACAGGCAGGTCTGCTGAAATGAACAGAACGAAATGATTTTTCATTTATATTTTGCTACTTGGCAGTATATCGTATTTCTCGACATAGCATTAAATTAGCTCTCTCAAAAAGGAGATGTAGGGGAGAGAAACCTCGTTCCTTATAGCCAAAAGGTAGCCAATAGGTAACAAATAGGTAGCCAATAGTACCTAATAGGTAGCCAATAGTACCCAATAGGTTATTAAAAGAGATAAAACTTAACTATACCACGAGTATAGCAGACTACATAATAAGAAAGGCAACAGCAATGTATTTCTATCACTGAAAAATCTTAATGAAAGGACATTTTGGAATCCAATGTTAAATACTTCGTACATTAACTTTGTTGACAATAAACAATTTCTTTCCTTACTTGAGAAAGCTGAAACAAGGAACTGAGAGCAAGCAGCGTAATCAGCAATAGCGTCTATCAGCAGGTCTGATAAATATCAGAATTATCATCTTAAAGGTTCATCACTAACTGAGTTGTCGTACCTGTTGCTGCATTGACGTACAGTAGGAAATAAGAAAAGAGTAGGTATGAGTTTTATTGAAGGGACACACCAAAGCTTGAGTATAAATTTGAGAGAATGGATCACTTATTACTGTGACCCAGATTCAATGATTCAGAAATTCCAGATACAGTCTATAATTTAAAACACGCTGTGCTTGTGTAGATAATGTCAATCATTTTTCATGCTTAAAATACACTAAAAGTCAACCTAAAATTTGGAAACAGAAAATTGTTGAAATGAAGATTGAATTTGTGTATATCTTCATTTTAATATTTTTTGACAAAATTTCTGAAAGCGTTGCTTCATTTTTGAGGTACAGTTTTTACAGCTTCTTGGACTTCAATGAATAAAAATAATCTTTGTTGTTAACTACAATTTCGAACTTTTTACTGAATTTTTTAGTCCTTGTCCCTCACTAGAATTTCCAATCTTGCGTCGAAATCTTTGCAAGGATTTTCATTCCTTTGCAATCAACAACAATGACATGGATCAATTGAAGTAAATATAACAAGTAAGATTTAATAAATATGTTGATTATCTCTAACTAAAGATGACTTTTAGTTAACTCAACCTAATTTTAGTTCAAAAAAGTACACCCATCATTTGGAATGCTAGTATCGTGTGCTTCTACACACCGCTACTAATGTATGCTTGTTCCTTCATTGTGTTTGACTAATCTAATTATCAATGATCGATACATCAAGTTATTTTTGTACTCTGAAGACTCCAATGTTAAATTCTTTTTGTATTTCGAAGGCTCTAATATTAAATTCTTTTTGCACTTTGAAGGATTCATTAAGCAATGCCATGGAAAAATCCGGCCATGAGATACATCAGAGATTGGTTTTCCCTTTAAGAAGTTTGTAACCTCGAGAGAGCAGCATCTCGGGGTTCAAATTATCTTGATTAGATACGGGGTCTCACCCGGTGTCTGGTAGATAGCATGGTGCTATCTACGTAGCTGCTTAACAGTTCATGCATGTTGGCTGGTTTGCTCGGTGGTCTCTCACAAGTGTGTACGACGCAAATGTGTCATTTTTGAGCTAATAATGAATCTCTCATGACGTTAAATTTTTTTCTCGTTAATAGTGTATATTTCATAACGAAGAATATTTCATAGCAGTATAACGTCTATAACGCTAGAAGTCTATCTTTCATCACGTTAGAAATGTATCTTTCATAGCGCTAGAAGTGTATGTTTCATCACGACCGAAAGTGACATCCACAATCATGTTAATTTCTTTTAGATCACTCAAATCGTACTGTGGCTATACAATATATTTTTAGAAAGTTTTTATCAAGTTTATTCTGATATGAAGACACAAATACACGATAAAAACTGCGATACCGTAGTCTGAAAAAAGTGTTTAACGCGCACGGACATAGCAGAATTTGTATTAGATTAAAGTTTTACTATCTTTTAATAAATTAATACCTATATTATCGAAAAAAATAATACAATTTGATGACACTATACAGGAGCTTAGAAAATGCCGTATATGATATCAGAAGCTTTCTTCGCCGAATAAAAAAAAACGCTCCTAAATTTCTGCATACTATAATATTTCATATTATTTCATTAGTAAACAAGTTCTCGAGATTATACAATCAAATTTATGATCACACATAGAAGTCGTCCTTCAATGATTACTGGTTTTTCAAGTTGTAAACCGGATTGTTTATCGTCGCTCTGGAAAACAGACTTGCATTCCAATCTGTCTCTCACTGTGTAGTTTTCGAAGCTCCACTAAACAACATAGAAAGAGAACTTGTCCCTACCAATAACGATCAGCTGGTCTGAAACTTTACTGAAAAGAAAGAAAAAATGTATTATTTGACAGAATTTTTTAAAATTCTAATGTAGTAGATATCCCCTGCTTGTTGGTGATATCACAGCGATACCTACTGGTATATCTGTTAGAGCAGTATGGAAGAAAACAAGGGTTGTTTCAATGTGTATAAAATAATTTATTTAATGGTTAGAATTCACATTTTTATTTTAAGTCAATATTTCTAAACAAAAAATGATGTTGAGCATAATCCAAAATTTAAGCACATTTTTTGTATGATCGTCGTTACAGTACATTCAGATGTTCCTGATTTTATACCGGTGTTAAAGCTTGAGTTGCACTGCATGAAATTCGAAATAATTAGTTTCAGAGGGAAGAAATAGAACAAGTCTTTACTGTACTATGATTAGTTTACCTCAGTTTCTGTCTGGGCAAGTTTGAGTATTTCACTGCTGTTAAGTGCTCTTGATCAAAATGTTTCTTCCTACCCTTACCTGTACTACTGACATTTTTTTGTATGGGTCTTTCATTTTCTTTGAGTATTTTAGTATCATGTAGCATGATGAAAGCAACATGAAACTTTTATGCAAATTGCTCTTTAACAGTTAGAAAAAACCTGAGCTGTCAATTTTTTTTAACAAACTTTTTTATTGCTTAAGATATTTGATAGTAGTGTAAGCTGTTCTTATTGCTGCTAGTTCGTCATTGTAGGTCTTATTTGCTGTGCTTGCTCATTAGTGTTATTTTAGAAATGGTAAATAATGATGAAAACTTAGCTTGCTAAATTTGCTAATCAGTTGCTATTTTTACTAAAATAGAAGAATTTAGTGCAGTTTAATTACATGAACAAACTGATTTTAAATAGTGTACAGCATATATTGTGCTGTGGCTAAGTTAAATATCTTCACACAATTTCAGATTGTCAGGCAGATACCTTATTTTTTGTGGGTATGAATTATAGTCGAAAGCCAAAATCTTATATCCAGGTGACAAATTTCTTGTATGTCAGTCACCACATATGGATAATAATGAAAAATAGTACTACAGTAGAAGTCTTTTTAACCAACATCCATGGGACTTTGCAGTTGCTGGTTAAAATCACCCAAGTAACCACTGACAATTCACAGACATACTAGACATGAAATGAAAACAACATCAATTGTTTAAAGCAGTTGAAGAAGAAAAAACATAATGAATAAATATGTAAAGCTTGGCCTGCGAGTGCTGGTTTAAAGAAATTCTACTGTATATACATTTTGAAAGCAAATTTGAAAATTTTTGCAGAGCAAAATCATTTTTATTGATGCTTTTCAATATTGTGTCAAATCTCACAAGCTTGGAGTTTCTGAATATTATGTTCCTTATTTATGTGAAAATGCATTTGATGATTACAGAAAAATATGAAATTAATTTCATATGTGTAAAGTTGAGTTTTTGATATTTATTTAATCATTTGAATTGTCAGCTGATGTATGCATAGATTTACCTCAGATAGCATTTTGTAGATAAAAATAAATTTTCATTTCTTAATTACTTCATAGTTTTTGCAATTGTTTTCAAATAAATTTATTATTTAATTGGGTGTGATATAGAATAGAATGAGGCTATAGGAACGAACCATCTGGCCCATTCTTGGATCTGATAATTACTTTCATAATTATTCGGTTGTTTACCCAAGTTCCATGCCATGTTTCTAGCCGCGTCAACCATGTCAGCAGCGGGATTCAAACCTGGGTCATTCCGCTCACAAGCAGATTCGCTCACCAGTTAACCAAGCTAGTGATATGTCCCTAGCCCTTACCTGGGTCCCAGTATGCAAAATATAACAAAAATGATTTTAATGCTTTAGTTTTGTTTAATTAATTAACCTATTTTTTTTATCCAAAACAGCCTTAGAATTTTACAAAAATGTTCTAAAATAGCATAACTTTAGTAAGGGAATATTTGTAAAATACATTTTCCAGATTTCTTTAACCTTTGATACTATTTATATGTCCACAATACTCCCTGAAATTGTGTTTTCCAACAACTCATGGTCATTCCCATGTACCCATGAGCATGCCATTGTGTTATTATTCAGTTTCTTTATAAAAAACATGTTCCTCAATTGTTATACTTAACTCTTTATTGGGTAGCTTAATGTTAATTCAAGTGTCTTAGAGTGCAAGCTGTGCACTAATTCATTAGATAATAATGGAAGTTTGAAAGAAATTGTTGTCTTCATAACAGAGTACTATAATATTAAACATTATTATATTCTATTTTATAGAGCAAATTAATATTTTGAATTACTTAGTATTTTAAATGTGCCTTATAGAGGGTTATGTCTGTTCAATTCTCTTGTTAGTAATGTAGTATATCCTCCTGCTTTAGTCTTGACAATTAACTATCAATGAGCAACCTCAGGATAAATACTTTATCAATTTTGTAAGTTTTTTCCAGAATTTTTTCTAAGCAATATGTTTATAAGAACATCGTGTGTGAGAAGCAAGGTATTTCTTAACTACCCTAGATATACTTCCTGTGCTGTACAATCCAGTGATTTTTCAGCTTTTTCTGTAATAGGTTCTTATCACAGACCCAAAACCTTTGAAAGAACAAGTACTTCTGATCCTCTTAAGTATATATGCCCTCATTCTTTGAAGTTTATCCATCAATCAATCCATACTGACAGTAGAGCAGCAACTTCACAATCCCTGGAAGTTGTAAGAGGTGATCTCAGTACCTCTGTGGGGAAGCAGTTGTTGGACTTGCGGAGGTAAGTGAGGGCACAATGCATGGGTTGTCTGACTCCCCCCACAAACCCTCTGTGGATGTTAAAAACCTCTGCAAACCTCTAATGTTTAGAGATACTATGTCAGCCCAAATTATACTACAATATGCATAACAGTGCTCCATCAAAAGTTAAGCCTTTAATAGTATATTGATTTTTAGAAATATTTTACTTTCCTTTGATATATTGGTACAGGCTCTGGGGGTGTTTGCATCCCAGTTAGTGATCTGCTGGTGTTACTACTTTTTAGTGCTACTTTTCATTGATACAATATTAAGAATCCATTTACTCCATTTGCTGAGATTATTTCTTTGTCAATGTCTGTTAATGTATATATGCATGCATTTCTGTTAGAAGTAGGGGGAGTTACATGTAAGATGGAATATTTGTCACTACAATGGTAGTGGATAATTGAATTTCCAAGTATTAGGAAGGTACTGCCAGTGTCATAAAGTGGAGTTTGAATATTGTAGTCCACAGTAAGTGCAGCAAGCCATGGGCACAATGTAATCCTTTTTATTGTCTTCTGTTTGTTCTTGTGCATGAATCACAGTGGTCTTGTTTCATTCTCTTTACGTTTCCTTGTTAGCTTTTGTTGCTTCACTGCAACATGTGCTGCCTCTAGTATCAAAATTATTACAAGCAAGACCAACACATTTTCATCTAGCCTATCTTTCTGGAAATGAATGTGCAATATCAATCCAGTCTAAATTATAAGCTTTATTACATTGCTAATTGCTGCCTATGTACAGAGCTGATTAACCTTGAGTTCTATGTTTTCATGCATTTTAATTGGCATTTGTTTTCCTTCTTTGTTACAGTTGGAAAACATTTTTACCAGTTTCCCTTCAGCACAAGATGGAAGAGTACCTGCCTGCTTCAGTGTTGCTGTTTGCCTCTTCAGCTGTGATGGGACTTGGCATTGGCACTCTCATGTCCAAGTTCAACCTGCCATATATATGGGCCCATAAGGTACCAATCAACTTTTCTTCAACACTGTTGAACTTTTCAGTTCATCAGAACTGGATTTGATTTGTTCCATCCATGTGAATTAAATGCACAACTAAACTTGGGGGGACTACATGGTGTTAATAGGAAAAAAATCAAATTTTATTTGATTTGAAGTAAGTTCATTTTTTCAAGTTAATTTTCATGATCTTGGTTTTAATTTGTATCTCAATTGCAAGTATTTGATTGAGAATGGCAAAAGTTATTACAGCTTGGAGAAAATTTCTTAACTTCATCTTGATATGCTATTAAATGTTTCAATCATACATATAATGACCAAAATTCTGTACTTGGGGGTAAACACTTGGCTAATTTTTCTAATTGGATTGCAATTTCATTTTAACTTCATATCTCTTCACCCTATCTCATTTATGCCAAGAATTAATCCTACATATTTGTATTGTTAATTTTTTCCCTATATGGAAGAAAATAGGACTAGCTTTTGATTAGAATACAATTAGATTCTATAAGCAGGGGGTTCTTGTCTGCACCAGTTCAAATATTTGTGTAAGAGCCTAATTGGAATGATGGATTTTCTATCAATTTTCCAGCTGCACCATAGTCTTCATTTGATTTAGCCTGATGAGCTAAATTACAGTACCAAATGTCTTGTTAGATGTACTGTGCAGTACTACCATACCATTAATGACTAATTCTAGTCATGTTGGATGTGCAGTGCTACCATTGATAATTCACTTAAGATTTGTTCATTTCTCATTCTTGTTCTTAATTATTATTTTCTTCAAGGTGTGAGCTTTCAGGATTCCTGTAGTAATCTCAAGATTCAATTTCTCTCCCAATATCCATCAGAATTGCCATAGTAATCTGGAATGAGTTTTTTTTCTCACTTAACCTGCTCCTGCCACCTGAGGTGGTGGCGCGCAGGTGGGACACACCTGCCACCCGCAGCACCTCCTGCCCGCCACCACCCGCCGCACTGCCTTCTTGCACCCTGCGTACCGTTGGAGTATCTACTCGTACATATACATACAGGGTGGCCCATAAGTAAGGTACCTTTTTAAAATTATTATAGCCATAAAACTAAAAATGTTAAAGAGATATGGTTAATTCAAAATGAAAGAAGAAATTTCAAAGTTTGATATAATTTTATGAATGCAACAAAATATGTTGAACTATGGAATACAACATCATTTAAATGACCTCCATTATTAGTCAGAGTATGGCGTGCTCTTTCAACGGTACTGTTCATTACTTTCTTTAATGTGTCTGATGAAATGTTGTTGATCTCTTGAATGATGTTTAGTTTCAATTGCTGTAAAGTATCAGGCATTACAATCACGTTCAATTCTCAGTTGAATTGAACATCTCCTAGTTGGCGTTTTGGGCCGATCAGCAACACTCGTTGCAACAAGCTGAATTGAAGAACCAGTTCATATGGTCCTTGGCCTGCCACAACGTTGTCTGTCTGCTGTTGTCCCAGTTTCTCTAAATTTCAATACCCGTTTTTTATGCACTACTTCGAAGAACTTCTTTCAATACCATCAAGATTCCTGTAATTCTTCCGAACTGCAATAACCGAACAATTACATCGGGAGTAAAGTTCCACTATTTTTGCTCGTTGTTCCATTGCGTAGCGATTCATTGTGGGGGTGGATTTTATGAATTTTTTGTGCAATATGTTGACTGTCGGTAGACTTGATACGCTGGTAGAAAACTTTGAAATCTCTTCATTCATTCTGAATTAATCAAATCTCTTTACCATTTGTAGTTTTATAGCTATAACTAGTGTACCCGTGCCATCAAAAATTATGGTAAATACTGTTGGAAAGATATTAAATAAAATTACATACAAGAACGCAATGCAATATATTTAATTTTATATATACTAGTGCAATGCCCGTTAATATACGGTCGATAACAGTTGAGATTCATACCTTTTCAAAAGCCATGGTTAATATGGCACAATATTACGGTTATCAACAGTGACGTCCATTGTTCCCACACGCACATTTCAGTGAATCCATCTTGAGCAGGGCTTCGCCTTCGATGTAATGGGTAGCAGTCATCTCCGTTTATTGTGATGTTAGAAAATTGTTTCGGAAATCTCTTTTGGCATCTGGCTTCAGGCATGCATGGAGAATTTTGATTGTGAACTGCACAGGGACCATGAATCGGGTGTTTTTTCACCAAGTCATAAAGTTTCTTTGTTCTATGATTATCCGGACTTCGAAGCTCTGCAACAACAATTTTGTCAATATCTTCCCAGGTTCGATGGCCATTCTCCAATCTATTATCTTCTATACTATAATAAGAGTCGCGTCCGTCCGTCTGTCCGTGTGTCACACTCTTCTAATCGATAGCTTTGATAGCAACAAGGATAAAGCTTAAAAAATACAAGAAATCATTCTATTGCATTATTTTTCTGTGGCAATTCAATTTCCTTTCACTGGCATTATGGTATCCAGAATACACAATCTGTTTATTTTTCACAAATAGAAATTTTCTTCGGACCTTTTTCTGTCAAAATTCATCATGATGCTTTGATATTTCTTATTGACTAGCATGATCCGCGAATAATTCGCGGTTAGTTCAGTAGCATGATTTTACAGTTAGTGAATAAATTAACAATCATTGATTATATGATTCAACAACTTTGATGCCACCTTTCATGGTGTCTGTTTCTCCTGTTTTCCAGAAATTACTGTCTCTCCACCTCGTTCATATCATTTCGTCTCTCTTGGTCTGTTTCTCATGTTCTCTAGAAATTGCTGTCTCTCCACCTCATTCATGTCATTTCGTCTTTCTTGGTATCTGTTTCTCCTGTTTTCTAGAAATTGCTCTCTCCACATCATTCATATCATTTCGACTTTCTAGATCTCTAGTTCTCATGATTTGAAGATGAAATTCTCGCTCCTCCTGACTCATATTCATCCTTCGCTGTTGCATTCGTAGTCTGCTTCTATCACGAGTTGCTTGCCTTTCGTCTTCTCGCAAGCGCTGTCGGCTCCTTCTCTGTCGCCCTCTTGCTGCTTCTCTTTGTTCTCTTATTCTCTGCTCCATTGTTTTAGATCAGGGGTGGGCAAACTTTTCAGTGCAAGGGCCACGTTCAAAAATTCGCAATTTAATGGGCCGCATAGTACAGGTTCGCACATAAGTAAGGTATTGTCGGTATCACGATACGCTAGCAGTACTTAAAAATTTCAAAAGACTCAAAAAATTCAAATAACTCAAAATATTAAAAATTCAAAAAATTAAAAACTAAAAAAAGGAAAAATTTTAAGCAATTTAAAAAATTAATACAAAATCAAAAAATAAAAACAACTAAAATATTCAAAAACCTCAAAAAATTCATGACTGTATACAAAACTTCCATTTTCTATTTTACCTACCAAGTGGGAGAAGAAAGCTAATAATGGAAAAAAGGCGTTTTTTATTGTGATCCAGTGCCTTTGTTACCGACAATACAATGCATTGTAAATATTTAGTGCAATGTGTACCTGTTAACTTTGCCATGCGAGCAGCATTGCTTCGTCTTGCCATTTTGCGTTGTTCGTCATATAGTCTTCGGCGTCTTTCTTGCTGTCGAAGTCTTGCTGCTTCTCTCTTACGGTTCGACATGTTTCTATCCATGTTGGCCTTTTTTGCCGGAATTTTATTCTGAAATATCCTCTATTATCTCTTTGAAGCTTTTCAAGAAAATCACAATTCCAAAAACAATAACTCAATTTCCAAAATCTTTGGCCTTATACTAAGTGGTAGCCAGGTTACTGGTCGAACTAATCTAAAACATTTCTTTTCGCATTATCAATCAAAAATATCAAAGCATCATGATGAATTTCAACAGAAAAGGTCCAAAGACAATTTTTATTTGTAAAGATAAACCGATTGTGTTTTCTGGATACCATAATGCAAGTGAAAGGGAATTGAATTGCCACAGAAGAATAATGCAATAGAATGATTTCTTGTATTTCTTAAGCTTTATCCTTGTTGCTATCAAAGCTATCGATTAGAAGAATGGCACACGGATAGACAAACGGAGGGACGCGGCTCTTAGAGTATAGATTTACAAAGGACAAACGTTTTAATTGAGCATTTCTTTAATGACAACATTCTTAGTGAAAAACAAATCTACCAAATTTGTTCCCGCCTCTGTTGCCTTACAACAGCTTGTTCTTGAAATAATCTTTCTCTCGCTCTTCTTTTTCGCTCTCGATTCAGTCTTTTTTTCGTTCGAGTTGAGTTCTCATGCTTAAGCTTATTTCAAAGGTAACTCATTTTTCTTGTGACAGTAATAAACACTGAGTATACAGTATTTTTGTGCCGCAATAGATGTAGTTGTGGCCATTCGTGTCATATCTTAGATACAGAAATTCAGCATTACTGAAAGCAATTGCAAGCTTGTGTATGTACACAGTACAGTAAAGAAAAGTAAGAGCACATGGTGGGGGGGGGGGTTGGCAATGATCACCCAGACAACGGTTTTCAGGCGGTGACGTCATCCATGACGTGTAATTAGACTAGGCGCTGATTGGTCAATTTTTTGAGGGGCGGGACGACAAATGCCGATATGACAAAACCAAATCCCCACGACTGGGTTCGAACACCACAGCTAAGAATTCCTAACATTAGTCCCAGTACTCTACCCACTCGGCCACGAAATCTACGATCTTCTGGGACGTTTAAACCAATTTAACACTAGAACAACGAAGTGGGCCTGGGAGGTTCAGTGTCAAAATTAACAAGCCCGTCTAATATTGTATTCATGAACCTCACTTAATAATAACATTTATGGAACAAGTACATATGACTTTTCTGTTACGTAGTTTGAAAAAAAAATAATAGAAAAATGACAGAATTCAACTTGTTGGACTGAAACTCCTTTCTGTGTTACTCGATCTAGAAAATTATACACTTCTCTGTAATATGAAAATTATAATTTTTTGGTTTTAATTTATCGTATTCTCATAGCGAATATCAAGACTGATGAAGTTATTTTTGCACTTTCTATTATGTATGAACTGAGTGCACTCAGAGCATCCCAGAGTATCTTATTCAATAGTATATATCATTGCGAGTATGAAAATGGAATTTCAGTGGTAGAAGCGGAGCTACAATCAAATTAAAGAGAAAAATGATATTCCTAATAATTTTTTTATGTGCATGTGCATTGCTTGTTTAATTCTATTTCTGCACTTCATTACATCTCGTAATTCTTATCTAAATTATATGTATTTATGTAGTAGCGAATGCGACACACCAGCATTAGACCATTGTTTCAAGATGTTTCCCATTGTTTTTTATTGCTTTGAAATCAGCATAAATATGACGAAGGGACCGTTGGCCTGACTTGTGAGCCAATAGGACCACTTGTGCGCCATGATTGGTTGACTTGCGTGTATGTCACTGAGACGTCACATAATTCCATGACGTTGAAATTCCGCTAATTGGCAAGCGCTCTTACTAGTCGTTACTGTACTGTGGTATGTATATTGTAATATGCAATACCCCACTGAACTCAGTATCCACGATACGGACTCGAGTATATTAGGCTCTGGATCTCTCTAATTTTTTTGAAAGTGACTTATTATAGTGCACTTGTACAGCGAAAATTAGTGTATTAATTTACCAGTGAACTGAAACCAAGACCGCCAGTGCTAATTTCTTCTTGTCTTTTCTTAGGAGCATGGCACGAAGCATAGAAATAAATAAATATATAACACACGACGGTCATTCTTAGTATGTATTAGATTAGATGGATAGTTTTAAAAAGGTACTTTACTTATGGGCCACCCTGTATAATGGACTTTGTATCTGTGTGTCCGTCCCATTACTTCTTGTCTATTACTGAAGAAAAATTATTGAACTGAAATCAGAATGGGTATGCATGTATTACAAGCATTGTGCTGTGGATACCAAAGGCACCGGATCACTATAAAACACGCCATTTGTTCCGTTATTAACTTTTTTTCTCTTACTCGGCCATGTTATCGTTAGGTAAGATACAAAATGAAACTTCTGTATATATCCAAGAAAAATATTCTGATTCTGATGTAAAACTGGTAAAACTGAAAAATGTATTATTTCATAGATCCTTAATTTTCTTACTTTTGAATCAAGGAATTTTAACGGGTACTATCTGGGCCACGTTATCGTTAGATAAGATGCACAATGGAAGTCCTGTATATATTAATGAAAAATATTCATTGAAAACAATAATTCGTTGTGAATCTTCAATGCTTTATCTTTATGATAATTTCAAATTAGTCAATTCTAAAAAGTGGAATTTCCACGGGAACTGGCTAGTTTGTGAAATAACAGATATAGTATGTTGAACATAGTTGCAGTATTCTAATGCTTTGAAAAATAAATTAATCATGCTTGCACTTATGTAATTGTCCTTGTAATCAGGTGAATCCAGCCAGCAAGCGACACGGAGGAGAGATAGTTGTGGATGTGCTCAAGAAGCATAATGTGAAGCACATCTTCACTCTATCTGGGGGGCACATCTCCCCCATCTTGGTGGCTGCTGAGAAAGAGGGCATCCAGGTCGTGGATACCCGGCATGAGGTACAAAGATTTACACTGAAACTTCGTGCAGATGTCTTTCAAAAACAGCCAGTTGCACCATGTAATTTTTTTGTATACCTGGTAATGACAAAAAATAGCCAGTTCCATTGGGTAACTTCTTGTATTTTGTTTGACGGAAGAAAGTCCTTTGTGTTGCGTAAGTTTTTGTATATTTATTGACAAAGAATAACCGAGTACATTAAGTATTATTTTATTTTTTGTGTGCTGCTGAAATTAAATAGAACCAGCGAAATCTATAAGGAAAGTAAGAGAACAAACAGCTCTTTGAAGCTTGCTAATATTGTTCCCAAGAATCTACTAAAATATGCAAAACCCCTATGCTTATTGTTAAACATAAGGGGTTGCAAGGATAAATTCTCATTCGATATCATATTACTAACTATTTAGTTTTGTATTAAATTATTTAATCATGGCATGTAAAAGGAGTCACATTTACAGATTGACTCATTACTTCGCCTCGGTCATACCCCAACCTGGCGTGCAGGTAACCACGGTGTTCGCTGCAGATGCAGTTGCTAGGATGTCGGGCAGTGTGGGGGTGGCCGTAGTGACAGCGGGGCCTGGCCTCACCAACACAGTCACTGCTGTCAAAAACGCTCAGATGGCTGAGAGTCCCGTGCTGCTCATGGGTGAGTTCCGGGACCACGCACCATGTGCAGACCTGTTTGCCAGACTGGTCTATTGGCAGGTCGCTTGTGTGTACAGGTCACTGTTCCCCCACAGGTCGCCAAAAGTTGTTGGTCGAGTGGCAGGTTTCTTTTTGAGCTACATGCTGCTGGTGTACTGAATGGTTATTTGTGTGCTGCAGGTTATATTTCTATTAGCATGTTGATTGTGTGTGAACAAGTCACTGTTGAATTGTCAGTCTGCTGACGGGTTGTATGACTCAAGCAATGTACACGTCACTCAATGTATTAAATGTGTTAGTCAGCTAATGAGGATAATTACTTCGAAAGGATATATTTTAGCTCTCTTCTAATGGTAAATAAGGGCATTTTATTCAACGCCATTTTAGTTAGTAAAATGTAAGTGGAAATATATTCAAGGTGCAATTATGTGTCTTTTGCAGAATAGATTGCATTGCGGTGCCTCTGCTGAATGAGAGGCTTGAGGGAAACATTTCTCTAAAGCTTCCATCTATATTGCTCAGCTGCTGCATTTTTGTCTATTACCTAGAGCAAATTTAAACTAATTTGACGATAAAGCTTTTACAAGTCTGAATTTACCTCTTAACAATCCTCACAGAAAGTTATATCAATGAAAACATGCAGTATGCCCATAATGTGTCATGTAATAGAACTGTTAAGGGCTTACTTCGTTGCCTTGGTCTGCTTCACGCACCCTGCAGCGGTTATGGCCCTATTCTTTTCATCTTCTACCCTAGCTTCTCACAAAAGATAATACTAATTTCTGAATACCAAGTCCTGTAGAATTGGCCTCCAATTTGGTCCTCAATGAAACTGTCTTTTTTATTTCCTCTATCTCTTTGTTGGTCATATTAACTTGACTCATGTTGTCATCTCACCAAACGAGTCTTAGTTCAGGAATACAGAGATTTTGTGCTAACTTTATTATTTTAAGGTTACCATGTAATGATAACCACCATTTAGATAGGGTCTGAGGCCAATGATCAAACATCACTATTATATCGTGGCACCTTCCTTCAATGAACAGGTATGTTTGAGAACTGCTGTTGTTGTGTAGCTGGTACTTTACATTTTTCTGTATATCAGGGCGGTAATGGGGAAGGTAATACTATCATGAAAATGAAAAATGTACTCTAGAATTTTACACTGTTTCAAGAGGGTGGTAGCCAATTTAGCATTGGGTGTATATTTTGAACAAAAGAAGAGGTTTCTCCTCCCTTCCCTTGTTTCTGAGATTTAGACACTGATTGCATGAGAGCATTAGGTCTCAACGCTTCCAATATAGCATTATATAATAATAAATTTGTTTAGTAAGCATGATTGTGCTGCTGCAGGTGGTGCTGCAGCAACCATCCTGCAAGGACGTGGAGCCCTGCAGGACATCGAGCAGCTGGCTCTGTTCAAGCCGCTCTGCAAGTACACAGCCTCCGTCAAGACGGTCAGAGACATCGCACCAACCCTAAGGGAAGCCCTCAAGCAAGCCCAGTCAGGCACTCCAGGTCTGGGTTACAGGCATGATCAATGCTTCTCTTCATTCTCAATTGGTCATGACCAATGCTTCTCTTCATTCTCAGTTGGCTCTGACGAGTTGAAAACTAATTGATCCAACAGTTCAAAATGTGTATATGTATAATATGAGGAGCTGAACATTTTAAAACCCCCGGACTCCTTGAATTTACGAAAAAAGAATGACCACCCTAATTGTGATATTTAGAGCATATATGTACCTGGTGTTAAAGATATATTTATTTTATTTGAATTATATTCCTGATATCTGAAACATGTTCCCTGGGTTTGAGCGTGCATTTCACTGGGTGTTCTGCCGCAGGTCCTGTGTTCGTTGAGTTCCCAATAGACGTGTTGTACCCGTACTCCATGGTCTCCAAGGAGATAGCGCCTCCTGGACCTCCTCCCAAAAACATCCAGCAGCGTGTACGTTCTTTGGAACTTTAACTTTTAATTTGAAGTGGGACTGTGAGGCACATTAGAAACTAAATAATTCCCGTGGAAATTCCACGGTTAAGATTTGACTAGTTTGAAATTATTACAAAGGCGAATTTATTAAAGATTTACGACGGATTGTGTTTTAAATGACTATTTTTTATGAATATATATATTTTATGAATATATATTTTATAAAATATACATATATATATTTTTTTTATCTGTATGGCTGTGTAGAAGGAGGAGAAGACGAATAACGGGAAAATGCTGCTGAAAATTGCGTGCAAATTGTATGGTAAACAATCGAGTCTTCAATTGAAAATAACGACACAACGCTGTGATGTGCAGGTGGTGCAGTGGTACCTGAGCAACTACCTGAACAACCTGTATGCTGGCGCCTGGGAACCAAGAAACCACGACCCACTCAGTCTTGACATCCCCATCGTGCCGTACGCAACAGGTGAGACGCAGAAGCTGTCGTACATCCCGATGTAGGGTTAGGAATCTGCTTCTGCCAGCAGGTATATCGGTCCGGGGTCCGCGAGCTATTGAGGGACCCGTAATTGAATGACTATTTAAAAAATTATTGTGCATTAAAATGCATAATATATAAACATATAAATAAAAGAAAATATGGTGAAAATATAAACTGTTTCAAAGCCAACTAATGTTTCAAAATAAGTTTGCGAGTCATTTGGGCCCCAAATGTGTTTATTACTGCCTTCAAAGACTGCCAAGGCTGCCTAGCCTTGACGGGGCTGCTTAGGCTTACAGGAAGTAGCTTGTGATGATATTAATTTCAACTCATCAATTACATTTTATCTCACATATTTTGTTTCAGTATAAATCAAGCTGGTGACAGTTGGGGTCGTGTGAGTCTCAAGCTTTAAGAGTTCCAAACCTTTACCTTAGTCGGGCAGACTAGAGTTCTCGAGAACGTTGATATGTAGCCTATCCTGCCTAAACAAATAGGTCGTTTTGGTTTCTTTTAGTTGAACGCCTTTTTATTTAACCAATACTGTGACCCTCTCCCCGTATGCGGCATTAATTCTGCTTCTGTTCATTCCCTGCACTTCAACATTTCTGTGCTACTGTGCTTATATTTTGATGTGTAGTCCGAACCAAAAGCCTTGCTTGCTTGTTCCAACGTGCCTGTGGATTACACTGTTACTGGGCTTCTAGCTAGCGTATGGCAGATAGCCAAGCTTTCAAGCCACAACCATTACATTTTTACGTCCTCTTTCAAATAGCTTAATCAATAATAGTTTGTCTCAAAGGATTTAAGGTATATTTTTCACATTTTTTACCTTAAAAATACTGAAAAGGCTGCTTAATACTCTTTAGAGTTCACCACCAAGCTCACAAACCCCCGGTTACACAACCAGCGTTTGCAGAGTACTCTCTCATTGCCAAACTAAGGACAGGTACTGAACAACAGCAGGAATAGAATAGAATAGAATAGAATGAGGCTATAGGAACGAACCTTCTGGCCCATTCTTGAGTCGGATAATTACTTCGATAATTATTCGGTTGTTTTACACAAGTCCCATGCCGTATTTCCAGCTGCGTCAACCATGTCGGCAGCGGGATTCGAACCCGGGTCTTCCCGCTCGCAAGCATATTCGCTCACCAGTCGACCAAGCTGGTGATGTTAGGTTTAACCAACACACAAGTTAGGTTTAACCCACAGGCACAAGTTAGGTTTAACCCACAGGCACAAGTTAGGTTTAACCCACAGGCACATGTTAGGTTTAACCCACACGCACATGTTAGGTTTAACCCACCGGCACAAGTTAGGTTTAACCCACAGGCACAAGTTAGGTTTAACCCACAGGCACAGTTGGGGTGTGCGCACTTGCAACTACTCTCGCTGGCTGCAGAGGCTCGACTGGCTCTATGCACGGGAGGTGACAGATATATGTGCGCACGTTGATGCTATTGTGAGGAACACCTCAAATGCACGTTAGGCAGGGCGACTACAGTGAATGATTTAGTCATTCACAGAAAAAATACTACATCTTCTATATAGCATTTCATACTCTTTCATCTGTTCAAATATGCATTTCTCTCACGTTTATTGCTAAACTTATCGTGGTTTTGTAACGTTCTTGACTTTATTTCCAGTTGAGAAATGCGCATCACTTTTACGCAGCGCCCGAAAGCCCGTGTTCGTTGTGGGGAGTCAGGCCACTCTTCCCCCCTCCCCCGCCGCCGACACCCGCCGCGCCCTCGAGAAGATGGGAGTGCCCTGTTTCCTGGGGGGCATGGCCAGAGGTCTTCTTGGTCAGTGCTGCCTTTGGTTGTAAAAGTCTTTTTTGAAAATATTAACTTATTTTTCAGTGGTAGGAATGATCAGACAAAATAAGATTTGCCGTTTCGCTGTAGTGGAACTGGGAGCAAAACAGTACAGTTTGGCTAAAAATGTTTTTCCCTATTTAGTCATGGACGACATTTCCCCTATTTATTCTTGCTCATAGACGACATTTCCCCTATTTATACTAGTTCATAGACCATATTTGCCCTAATTATGCTTACTCATAGACGATATTTTCACTTTAATGGAAAATTGCCGTCATTATCTGATTACCTTTGAAAATTATTTGCTCACCTTATTTCAAGTTCATGTTTACACTGCATTCTTCATGTAAAGGTCTAGCTATTACATGTTGCATATATCAGTAAATAAACACAGTTCTGGTTGCTGCAGCATACCTGGTATTTGCATACGAGTTTTAGCCTCTTGCTTGCAAGGCTTCGTTCATCTTAAGCATCTCTCACCTCCACTGCCCCAGTGGACCCTGAAGTGCTGCTTGCAAAAGTGTACTACAACAGAAGCTAAGGTGTTTATGAAGCCAGCACTGCACTCAACAGGAGAACACGTTACGGTTCTGTTTGTTTACACGCTGCCCGCAGTGTCATCAGCCAATGAACAGCGTGTGCTTGTGTTCATCCCTCCATCTTCTGCTTCTCTCGAACAATGAATTATATTAAAAGTATAACTTTCCTGTGGGACGAGACAAAAGCATGACGTTGATTATTTTCACGAGGAAACTTGTCAGTTTCTCTAGGGGACGTAGCGCTCCACGCTGCTGTTCTGCGTAGGTCATCATCATTAGTCAGCAGTTCGTTTTAGGAAAATGTTTTCATGTCAAAAGTTAGCAGCGTTTCTTTTTTTACCGACATTGTTCTTTTCTAGAAGGGTTGTGCGACTGATTTGTTCAGTGTTGTCCTGTGCCGTATATTACTTTCGATTCGCTTTTTTTTTGTTTGGTACGAATAAGGCATATTACGAATGAGTACTCAATATAGATATTCATACCATTGTGAGGATTGTGTGTGATGTTTTGAGGGAGTCGAAATAAATAACACTGAGCACACTGGTACTTACTTATATTCCCATAATGCAGAAACTTTGTGCGCTTCAAGCATGTTTTTGGTTACAATATATTTATGATACATACAATAATTATAAATTTAATATCATAATATTATATTTATAATATAATAATAACAATAATAATAAATTTTGGTGGGGTTATGGAGGATCTGGTTATAGGATAGCCTACATATAGTTATGGAGGATACGATTACAGGATAACTGGAGCATGGAAGAATATGTTTAGAGGATAGCTGTATGGATAGCTACTGTAGATCCCTCATGCTTATGTCTTCGATATTGTGTGATAACAACGCTCGTAGTGCTGTTAGAAAACTACCATGCTGCCACCGTAATCAAATTCTCCATTACTTTGTATAACCAAACACCCACTCAGATCTTAAGCGTCATAATGAAACGATCTGAAATGTCTAACTTGATTGAATATTTTCCAATATGTACATGTCATAGTTTAACCAAAATATTATTCACCTTCATTTATATCTTCCATTGTTTACATGGTTCATATTTCTTTATGTATTGCCTCGTACTCTGGAAGCTCGGATATCGAGTCCGTTTTTTTTACTATTTTACTGTATTTTTCATATTCATGAGCCTGCTTTGCTTTGTTAACCAGCGAAATCTCAGTTAAGCACAAAATCCCTGTTAACCAGTAAAATTTCGGTTAGCGTGCAAAATCTGTAACTTGTATGCAACATGAAAACTGATCGTAAATGCATTGGAATGACCGGTTTGACTTGTAATGGTGCAGTGACTTGAGCAGGTCGCAAGTCCGCCATTCAAATGCGGCAGAAGCGCGGCGAGTGCCTGAAGGAGGCGGACGTGATCGTGCTTGCAGGGTCCGTGGCAGACTTCAGGCTGTCGTACGGGCGCGTGCTCAACAAGCACGCTAAGATCATCGCAGTGAACCGCAACAAGGAGCAGCTCTACAAGGTGAGCAGCCCCGTCCTCTCCCTGTCTTGTGGCAGTCCACTTCCTGTCTTGTGGCAGTCCACTTCCTGTCTTGTGGCAGTCCGCTTCCTGCTTTGCGGCATTCCGCTTCCTGCTTTGCGGCATTCCGCTTCCTGCTTTACGGCATTCCGCTTCCTGCTTTACGGCATTCCGCTTCCTGCTTTACGGCATTCCGCTTCCTGCTTTACGGCATTCCGCCTCCTGCTTTGCGGCATTCCACTTCCTGCTTTGCGTCTGTGTACATCATGTAATAAACCTCTTCGACAAAACTGTACGATATCGTATCTCCAAACTCTTCCTTATTTTGCGGCGAGTGTTTTATGCAGAGCCGGTTACCAATGCTTTATTCATCTTTTAAATTTGCTGTAATATTTTAATGTATTTGCACCTAGATTCATTACTTTTATTTTAAATGTATTTGGCAATAACTATACGGAATGTGAATGATGAATAGTTAGTGACAGATTGTAGAGTGACAGGATTTAAATTATTATAGACACAAATCTAACTGTCCATATCTACTATTCCTGACTTTGTATCTAATAATCAAACTTTGATCATTTTATGGAACAGGTGAACTGCCAAACCGATTTTTTGTTAACGTTCTCCCGACGCCATTCTCTAATACTTGGAAAAATGACAGAAAATTGAGTGCTACACTTAGAGCTGGTTGACCATGGTGTCTCGTACACGTGCAGAATTCCGACATGTTCTGGAAGCCAGAGGTGGCTGCAGAGGGCGACGTGGGGACGTTCTTGAAGGACCTGAGCTCAGCAGTGTCAGGGTACCAGGTCGATGAGAGCTGGGTCACTAAGCTGGCTGCCAGGGACCAGGAGAAGGAAGAGGCCAACGCCAAGGTAAAGTTCAGACTCTCTGTGAACTAACGAGTAAAAACGCTGGTTTTCTAGTCTGAGTGGATAAAAATGTGATCAAGGGTGTAGGTGGACGACGGCAACGAACGCTTTTATAAGGCTTGTTCTAGAAATAAAAGTAATTGGAAAATAATCAAGCACAGTAGTTCTGTCATAAGTACGTTTTGTAAAAAGCGATCATTTTAAGGAGGGATGAGTCAATGAACATAATTCAACTAATCCTTTATATCTGTATGTATATTTTATTACTATGACCAATTGACACTTCTTTTCCAGAGTTCCACCGATTATGTGGTTTAGGTCTGGAACGTATCTTAACAATGTTTTCTGTTTATTTGTCAATAAATACAAGATAATTGCGATACAATCTTGAGTTATTGATCTATTCTGCTGGGATTTAGTAAGCAAAGGATTGCAAATACTTCTTAATTATATTTTCTGCTACCTTGAGGAAGAAACGTAGTCAGGACTTATCTCTGCAGTGAGTACCTGTAGGTGACAAGGTACTATAACTGACAGGAGGTATCTCTGCAATGAGTATTTTCTGTTAAATCCATGTATTTTTGGTCAGATGGCGGAGGTGCCCCCCGAGCAGCACCTGAACCCCCTGAAGCTCTTCATGGAACTGGAGGAGGCGCTGCCGGAGGACGCAGTCCTTGTAGCAGATGGAGGGGACTTCGTGGGGACTGCTTCCTACATCCTCAGGTGAAAAGGAAGTTTATGTAGAATATCTTCAACATCCAAGTGCGATGGGACAGTGGTTCTATAACAGACTATTTTATTCGTAAGTGGCAAGGACTGTCCTACATTTTTAGAAGAAAACAAAAAAACTTCATCTACCACAGTCACATTCAGGAATTATGTATAGGAAAATATATATATATATATAGTTACGTCATTGTGGGGCTTAATAGTTCTCCATGAACACTATTGTGCGGCTTAATGTTCCTCATCAGTGCCTCGAGCTACTTGTGTTAGATTCACCTACACTGCACTAGGAATTAGAATGGTAAGTTAGCTAAAGTTTAGTTTTCCTTATTTCCTTCAGTTTCTCGAAGGGATGGTCCTAGTTTTATCTTCATTCTCTGCCTTCGTTAACGAGCTCACTTTTTCATTCTAGTATAGTATTTTCCTAATTTTTGTAAGGTGATCTAAATCTATCCGAATTTTCCAACCTCATACCACAGTAAAACAATATAAGAACAATTCTAAATCCATGGGCTATCTTAATCTTTCAGGCTCATACTTTTGATGGAAAGAAATGTGAAACATGCACAAAGGTTTATAGATTCATACAAATATTCCTTTATATTTATGATGGTGGTACAAATTTTGAGCTGCCGAGCAGCGCAGGAACTCAATTATGAAAAGTGGTGTGCTTTCCGTATCACCAAGCATTAATCATGACCTCTTCGCAGGTATGAAATGTGTACCATCAGACTTGAAAGAGTTAAACCTGACGTCTCATTAACACAAAAATTAAATGACAATCACGTTCGCCAGACCCCGCGGCCCCCTCAAGTGGTTGGACCCTGGTGCGTTCGGAACTCTGGGTGTGGGCGGCGGCTTCGCCATCGGGGCGAAGCTCTCCCGTCCCGAGTCCCAGGTGAGGAATAGTCGAGGACGATCGTTCATGTCTAAAAATATGGATACTTGAAATATGTGGTAACAATGCTCTTCAAATGCCTTGTTAGTAAATTCCTGAAGTGGTTGCAATACGTCTCTTTAAATGAAAGGGTTTCTAGTTAGTGATTTTTACTGTTCTTTCATCGACTTACTTAGGTGTATTATGCTTTTAAATGCTTTTCCGTTAATTTCCTTTAAGTCGTAGAAATGCATTGCTTGATGATACCACAAAGGTATTTATTTATATTTTTACTCCTGGACTTAGAGCTGTGCTTCTTTAGTTTTTAACGGCGACATATGCCTGTGAAAGGCGTCAAGGCCACGAACAGACACCGAAAAACTGCGAATATTAAACTTATTAAAGAGGAGGGGGCAGTTACCACGATTGTTAGGTGACTTACTGTGAGGGGGGGCATTGGAATGGGCCATCAAAGGTTGAAAAACGCTGATATAGCCGCTGCGTGTGTGTGTGTGTAAATATCTATATAGATAAAAGTTAGGTATATGTACGCACAGACAGCAGATCAATATATTTCATTCCCAAAATTATTTCCTTTATCTATAATATGTATGACTCATGTTGATAGGAATGCATTTCTTCCGGTTGTTTTGTGTTGCATCAAATGTAAATAAATGCAAATTTTTTCGTATAAATTGAAAACTTATTTTATTAGTTGTCTTAAACATTGATAATGTACAATGAAATTGTGCTTAAAAATAAGAAGACAATCTCGGTTACATCTTGCCTGGATTATTTCATATCGATTTACCAGGTGTACACCTAGATTACTCAGCTGCCACTGACCAGGTGTACACCTAGATTACTCTGCTGCCACTGACCAGGTGTACACCTAAATTACTCTGCTGCCACTAACCAGGTGTACACCTAGATTACTCTGCTGCCACTGACCAGGTGTACACGTAGATTACCATATTATCATTATTGAAAATAAAGGATTACCCGTTGCAAAGATTACGTCGTCATCATTGACCAGGTGTGGATCATCTACGGAGATGGTGCGTGTGGCTATTCTCTGTCTGAGCTCGACACGTACGTGCGTCACAACTTGCCTCTCATCGCCGTCGTGGGCAACGATGCCGGCTGGACTCAGATTGCGAGAGAGCAAGTGCCCATCTTTGGCAGCAGCGTCGCCTGTGACCTCGTCGTGAGTACAAATTCTTTGTTATTCAAGTTTTTTTACTCTATGAAGTTATTCTCGGGTGAGTGAAGTTATTACCTGTTCAGTGAAGTTATTCCTTACGGTTAATCAGGAGCGTTCAACACAATTATGTACTCAGTCCACTTCATGTTGCTCCCTTTAGGAGCAGATTGTGTTGGAAGTACCATACAGAAGTGAGATCTTAAGCAGTAAAGTTTCTAGTTGCTTCCTGACGAGAAGTTCACTTGCGCATACTGGTGACTCGAATATTAACCCTTTCATCCCGCAGTATATTAGTGTCATCCGGGCTGAGAGGGATAGCGCGAGAGAAGATTGCAGCATGAAGGTTGAAGGTGAACGGGTTGTTGGACTTAAATGATAGCGCTCGATCTGAGGGCCTTGTGTATTAGATTTTAATAATTAGAGCGTCATCCATGAAATATATTTAAATGGCTGGCAAAAATATTTCAGAAATGTTTGAAAAGTTACTTATTGAATCACAATTTGATACATGTCCATTTAAGACTTGGATCCAACGTTCCCCTAAGTTGTATATTCTGTCTTTGATCGAAATTTCATCTTTTACTGTAATGAAACTGAATGCTATAATTACCTTTTCCATTTATTTAAGAACATATTATTGGGTAGAAAAGTTCAAAATGGTGTAGCAAGTTACAATCAGTAGGAGAGATAAGAAAATAAAAATAATATTGCCAAATCTCGTAATTAAAGCTTTGCAAGTTTAGACAACAGTTTAAGAAGTGTGAGGACGTACAGTTCATTAATATGAATTGTTCAACTCTCTTCTTGGACGTTGGGCGCGCGCAAAGATTTCTTAAAATTCACATCTCGTATTATTTTCAGTGTTTTTACTTCCACTCTACGCTTTGAAAGCTGTTCTTTTAGATACTAATATGAAGAACTTGTCTCTTCCAGCACACGGACTACCACAAAGTGGCTGAAGGCTTCGGTGCTCGGGGCTTAGCCATGGGGCGCGGGGACAACATGACTGAGGTCTTCAAGAAGGCGCAGGAGATCCACGACAAGGAAAAGAAGCCCGTGCTCATCAACGCACTCATCGGCAAGTCCAAATTCCGAGAGGGGAGCCTCTCTGTTTGAGCTAAGTGCTTCAGGTCAGGTACTTTGTTCATGACAGAGGAGACTCATTCCTATACGACATTTACGAGGTCATTTGGCCAAGATTGTGTTATGTTTTTCATGGAGAAATTAGTGGTCGTGGGAACTTTGAAAACACTTAAACTCTATTTGTAAATCTAATTTTATTCTAAAGTGGGTAGTCATATCGTTCGTATACAATCTGGTTGAGAAGCTAGATATTATATGATGTAGCTACGGCCTGTAACAGGACAGTTACGAACGAATGCCTTCGTATGAATTATTGTCATACTTTCTCGGTAGAATTATAAAATTTCACCAGGGGCGACCAACTTGCCTCATAGCCCACGCTTTGCGTCAGTTTGCTTACTTCGGTGTGTCGAAAAGTTCGGTACCAAGTATTTTTTCACTTAATCTAATTCATTTATAATTGAATCTTTATACATAGTTATATCTTAATCATAGTAGTGTGCAATACAGTAAATCATTTGGCGACCATTGCAAGATGGTCTCAAAATGTTTTAACCACGCAAGTTAGATCGCACACAAACAGATACGTAAGTTTCATATTTACCATGGCGTTGAATGCATCACGTGGCAAAGGAGGTGTGCACTCTACTTTCATTCTCCCAAAATATTAGGTAGGCATGTTTTGGTTAAAAAATTCTGAAAGTGTCTTTCCATGGAATTTATACTTTTTATACCACGTTAACTTCATTCCTTGTGAAGTCTGTTGAGAAATCTCACGTGTCATACCAAAACCTCTGATTCTTTGCCGCAACTTAATGCTTTTATTTCAACAAGTGTAACGGATACGTGGGATCGGTGTTATATATACTGACACTATTTATATTATTTAGTCAAGTAAGTCTGGTGTAGCATGCCGAAACTAAAACTTGCTTGGCAAACTTGTTCAAGTTAATGAGCTCCCTGTCGTTAATATCACGAAATTAGAGAACTACTTTTGAAACTCTAATTTTTGTTACGCCAACGACTTGTTTCGATATTATTTTTGCATGTGAGACTTGTAGAAAGTTGTTTGTATACTTATGAATATGCTGTCAGTAGAAAAGATTTGATACGAAAAGAAATTGTTATTCAGGTGCTTGCATATATGTATGTACTTTAACCTGTACAAAGTGAAGAGAAACCATTTTTATGTGAACGAGAGTGCCCGTATAGTATAGTTTGCAGTTTCGACATCTATTTCGTAGAATATACTGTTTCTATTTGCTAGTGGAGTCATTTGATTCCGTCCCGTGAACTTTAACGATAACGTACAAAGATGAAACAAGTTCTAAAATTTTTATGCAACTATTGTCCGCGGTTTGAACATAGTCACCTTCAAGTTGTGTGTCGGGTGCCGTGCTACTTGCATTGTTTCGTCTCGTGTGTTGAAGGTGCGCATTATTCCATGCTGCACACGAGGGTAGATAAACTTACACGTAAAAATGAAGATATACTTGTTACTGAATTGTTTTTCTTTCTATTCACAAATCTGTTGTAAATATTAAAAAACTTTTTGAAACTCCATAAGATTACCTCGAGAAAAATTGCGTCATCGTTGTCTGCTTCATCTTTCTCGCAGTTTTCGGGCTTGGTTCTGTATTCTGCAGAAAATAAAACAACAAAAATTAGAAGCATTTCTCGCCACCGACGTATATCGAGAGGAGAGGAGAGACGAGTCAGACTTTTACACAACATAGAGTACTGACTCGTACAGCACGGTCTTATATGGGCTATCAAACTTACGTAGCAAAACCCAGCTGCCTACGCTGGTTTACTCAAGTGACGTCATAGTAACTTTACACCGTAAGATACCCAATACTTGGCAGACGAGGTAGGCGAAGCATCCCGAGATGCGACCTCTTCAAGTGTTACTCTCAGTTTAGACTCTCAATGACTGAGGTATTGAAGTATGAATGATGCTTTATGAATACCTCGAGGTTACATTCGAGAACTACGCTACTCTCTTCTACGAGGGATGTATTATCGAGAGTCTACGAAGGTCGCTCACAACATTTCCCAGACAAAATTTTGATATACTGTACCTGTAAGAGCCGTTAATTTAATGCTTTAGGGTGGGTTGTCATAAAAGATGACTTGATGTGCAACATTTATCTCTACTGCATCGATATTTGGTGCAAGTGTAATTAAGCTACAACTGTACGAAGGAAGCATAATTCATTCATGATAACCGGAACAAACCATTGAAGCAACATCTAAATGACATGACTATAAATCACAAAAATACATTCAAATTCAAACACGTTAGACATCTGGCGCCACATGGAGCAACACTCGAAAATGCTAGGCCATGACTGCTCCTGCGTTCAAGAACAAGTGGCAAGCACGCTATATTCGTTATGAACTCGAGCCGTTTTAGTAGTCTATGATCATCCTTGATACCATATTGCAGTCGGCAATGCTATGCAAGGTAAGTAAATACTTTGTGGTAGAAAAAGCATACACTCCTTCCGAAATGGAGATTATCTATCATACCTCTATTTATGTTATTTAAACACAGAAAAATAATACTTGAGGCGTTTTCAGCAGAAATCTTGTGGTGAACATGGCATTCTCCACACAGCATTGTAAAGCCACAGCACCGCTCACACTTACATAATAAAATTGCAGTGCTCCATTGCTAATTTCATTGACATATTGATAAAACAGGAAGATTTACAATGACGTTTTAAGAATATATCAGAGGTATTTAATAATTAGCTTCTAAGGTTCTCAGCTCGTTTAAGAGCAAAGGGTTAATACCATGGCTTATTTTCCTCGCTTTATAAACACGCGGCACGAATTTTACTCGAGGCCTTTATGGGAGGCTCATTAAGAATTCTCAGTGAAATAAATTCCTTTCTTAAAAGAAATTCTACATCGAAATTAATTATCACTTACCGCCTTTTTTTCCCAATGGCTCATCGCCTTTTTCAGCACCTGAGAACATAAGTTTTCATAAGTATTGAAAATAACATAGAAGACGATAATACTCAAAGTTCACATCGAAAGACGTAGCCGAGTTGAATTCCATCTTCCTTCAGCACACTTTAGCATATTCGACTTTCTCAACCGAATTCTACTCACTGATCTACTCCTACGCCCATGCCTCCTCAACACTAACGTCTGCCCTCCGACGCACTTTATTTCTCGCTCCAGTGGTGCATTGCCACTCGATTTCTCTTGCTACATGAAGTATTCTTTCTTGACAAGTTAAATACTACAAATTTCCAAAACTTTAAAGAACATCACCGTCGTCTTCTTACATTAAAATAGTAATAGATAGGACCATAGTTCACAACGGCAACATTGGAACGTAACAAACTCGTCATGGATTCTGTATATGATAATTTGAGTGTACTGAAATAACTCAGTTATTCGCGAATATTATAAAGGAATTTGACTTTCAGAAGGATTTTGATATGCATCGCCACCACTGCCATATGGAAACAAAGAAAAGGATCACACGGTGATTAAAGTCCAGCACTCCAACAATTCAGTTTGATTTACGTTTGTTCGACTCGGTCCTGCATTGTTGCGTGGCTCGTCTCCTGAGGCCAAGAAATGCTCACTTTTCACGAGTGAACTTTTGTGCTTAGTTAAGGGAATGAGGGTCAGAACTGGGATCCTGTTTCCTCAAAACAAAGTCGCTGCTACATTGAGACCTCGGAGTCATATCCCTTGTAAGCCTTTGGAGGACGGGTGGTAGGCAGAGCAGTTCATGCACGAACCACATGGTAACATCCATGAATATTGATTGCATATCGTATCTTTCTCCTAAAGATAACAATTCCCCGAAGAAACAAGTCTATAGATAATTTACATTAATATAAAAGAAAGAAGTAAGAACACGGTACTAAACAAAAGTTGAAGAAATAATTTTAAAGTTTGAAACTGAGATAGTTATTTGATTAACTTTGATCTTTTCAAATTTGTTAACCTTACAAAATTCTTCATTTTTATAACTGAATATTTCTTTTAGTTAAATTATTAACAATTTTTTTATTTTCCCATCGCATTCAGTTCAGCTCCCAGCCTGATTCTACGTTTCCTTCTTAACTTTCACTGAAACCAATACAATCAATGAATGTGGCTCATGCTAAATACTCATAAAAAATACACCAAAACTTATCAAAATTAGAACTAAAGTTCGGAACTGGTAATGGGCCCTTATCTAAAGTATTATGGCTTCCGGTGGGTGAGAACACGTCTGTTGGATCTCACCTTCTTCATGGCGGTGGACACAGCGCTGGACTCAAACTGCTGTAGCGTCATGTAGGTGACAGCTCGGTGGCTGCTGGGCACAGGAAGTGTAGGGCAGTCTGCCAGTGTGCCCACGTACACCCTGAACAACACAACAGTTTGTATTATTATATTTCTGGTTTAACAAACGGTTTGTATCATGAGATCATTGTTCGATTTCTACTGGAAACTAAGTGTTCCACTGTGAAGACGAAAATTTTCGCTCATTTTTACGGCCCGTTTTTCATGTAATAAATTTCATATGAGTAAACATCTTTTCAATTTCCGTTTGGACTTGAATAATATACGTTTTCCTATCAGACACCTGCCCATACACAGACAGTAGCAACAATTAAAATCAATACCACAAAAACGTTACCGAACCTGAGGAATAAGTAATTAAAGATACAGTACATAAATAATTTCACTGGCTGCTAACGAGTAATACGCAATAGCTACTGCTCCTATAGGAACGCATCTCTCAACGCACACCTTCGCTCAGTTTCAGTTAACAGAACACATGCATTTCATTCATCACAGATTTTCAAGTGAAGACTACACTATTAGTGACGAACCACAGACAACAAAACCGCTGCGAGGCACCAGTACGTACTTGTAAGTCTGGTGGATATGAGAGAAGATATGCACGACGTCGTCCACATACTGGAGCGCAGACACGGACGCGGGAGGCAGCGAGTAGAGGTCGAGCAGTTTGGAGCGTAGTGATGCAGGGGAACACAGAGCCTCTTCACTCGAAGTAACGTCAATGCTGGGCAGTTCCCACAACGATGCCAGGAGGCCTAAACAACAGGCGAATATTTTCACAAATGAATAAAATTACCTTAATTTTAGAATCGATATTATGGGATCTCAACAGGCTCGTAAATCACATTCTCAAACTACAAGTGTAATCAAGTTGTAGCGCTTTTGTTCTACTTGCTGCTCAGGGTATATAATTATAGAAATCTGCTACTAGTCGCACAGAACTTCGCTTACTTATAGCATTTACTCTAGAGATGTCCACACAATACGGAAACTGAAAATCAACCTGCTCTGAAAAACTGACAAGCGCACACCAATAATACACCATCACACTCCCTCAGCAGCCGTAGAAAGCAGAAACAAAAACACGGGTCAAGTTATTCATAACACTAAAAAACTGACAAACAGTCATCAATCTTTGCTTTTTAACCCATTTAAGCCCAGCGCTTATCTAAATAAGCAATACAAGTATTTTCTTAAAGTGACAGAAAACATTTATATTAATTATAGAGAGCTGTAAAGCTTCCAATTTCTTTACATACACATTGTCAACACATTGCAATACCAACATATGAAATAAACAGTTCATACACCTGGTTTAAAAAATATTGCTCGTGTGCTTTGGGGTTTAAACTTCCGGCTCTAATTCGTTAACCCTTTAGCGACCAATTTGTTTTTCTAGTTTCTACATTTAAGCTCACAAAACCGTCTGTACACTGATGCAATGAAGCATGCTGAGAGCCAGGCAACCAAAAGAACGACGCTGTAACATGCCAAAGCGTTCAAACCTAGTAGCAACCTCATATTGCTCACTGTTTAATTATTAGAACAATTCTCCCAAAGACCGTGAAAGGCGACCGAATAGTCCACTTGGTCGCTAAAGGGTTAATGGTCAAACCCCTTTCTAGTCATACTGAGCATATTCTACAGCAAGAGATCCGTCACTTAGTCTTCCTCTAATCCCCTGTGTATGTCAGAGGTTTTTTCGAAAACTAT
>VCRD01003847.1:5444-16156 GCA_006783055.1 Trinorchestia longiramus
ACACACACACAGGCACACACACACACACACACACACAGAGACACACACACACACACAGGCGCGCAACAGGTTACTACCATCACCTCGCGTCACCACCATCATCTGCACATCATCACCCCTCTCCCCCATCAGTCCTCAGATGGCAGTGATGGGGAAAAAATATTCCGTCTGGACTCTTAGAGATAAATGCAATTTTTTTGTTCTAAATACGAGCGCTAATTTTTTAAAACTGAGTTACGAAAGCTCAGTGATTACCAAATTTTTAATCACATTGCATTGTTGTGTTTCAAGCATCCTGCTCTTGAAGAATACAAACACCATTGAACAAACTCCCTAAAAATGATTATTGTTCAAGGCACATGCATGTCATGATTTATTGAAACAAAGTCAAGTAATCAGGCTGAGCGCCACTACAAAATTAAGTATAAAAGAGATCCATCATCTCTTCAGTCAGTTCGTGCATGACACAAGAAATTTATGAAGACAGGACCAGTGGTAAATGAAGGGAGGAGTGAACCACCAAGAACACCTGAGGAAAACATCGGTAGTGTAAGACTATATTTACTAGTTATATTTGTGTGTTGAGGTGCATGTGCGTGATTGATGCCTTCACGCTAGACGGCATGGGAATTGGGTAGCAGCCCAAGGATGGACCAAACGGCTTGTTCCTGTTGCCATACGATTCTATTCTATGTTATTCTATTCTATATTCTATTCTATATTCTATTCTATTCTATTCTATTCTTCCACAACATGCATCCGTACTGCAGCCAGACAGAGCGACCTCGTTCAACAGTACACAAGGTCCTACACAAAAAGTTGCGATTGTACGCACTCCGAGTACAGAGTGTCTCTGTTTTTTCATCAACAGGATGCCTGGAAATATAATCTAATCAAAACTTTGATGACCACTAATACTATAAAACAAATTTGATTAAGATATCTTATCAATTCTGTTTATAATAAATTTATTAAACTGTGAAGAGACTTTATGAACACCAAGTGCTGCGTTACTGCGCTTGTGTTGCGCGAATACATGGATCGAGTCTCGATTTTCTCCTGCTTGCGACACAGGAGACTAAGCTGAACATTCCTTATCATGTAGCGCCCCTACGAGCCTCTACCTAAAATTGCACTACAGATGGAGACCATCGCTGGAAACATCATTGCACTTTTGGAATGTTAGCATTGAGAATTGAAAACATGGGCAAAATACATGAATTTTATATTATATGGAAAATTAAGTTTTTTTATTTTGTTCCAGCGGTTGCATTTACATCTTTTTCTCTCTCTAAAAACGACGATTACCTCAAAATAAATGGACGGAGAGACTGGCTCTGTACACGACCTTGATTACTACACATGGACAGCTTGATAAGTACAAGTGTACAGCTTGACAATGACAAATGTACGGGTTGATAAGTTTACATGTACAGCTTGATAAGTACAAATGTACGGCTTGATGACATACATCTTAACCAGGTGGAGATAGACAGCTCAAATGTAATTCACTCTGTCACTGACAGATACTGTGCAACACAAGTTCAATGTTTGTATCACGCATGTGCTTAATTGTGTCTCTAGTATACGTAGTCACTCGTATTTCTTCAATGCTTTATTTCTGCCTCTGTTCAGTAGAATGAAAGTTACTGGGGATACCAGAAATTCCAAATGCTTTCCTAGGTTGTCTCGCAGGTTCAGCGGCTTGTTCTTCAAGTGTTCACCATTTGTTCAAGTTCATCACAAGGAAACTTATCAAGAAATTGTTAATAATTTTTCTATAAGTAATACGATGATATACAAATTCAATGTTTAGAGGTTACAATCAGAAAAGAAAGTACAACCGTATTAAAAAATGTAACAATATCAATACAAGAATAAGAAATGGGGCGAGATAGAAAGGAATAAAGAACTAATAAGACCATGCAACACTGGGGGCACGGGTAAAATGTGAACTAGTTTTTCATTAATTAAATCATTTTGAATAAAAGTAAATACTTTAAAATTCTTAGGTCAGAAGTTTTGGATGCAAATCCATGAAACATAAATTGACCAGAATCTGCGAAAAATGAGTTTGTGAATGCGCAATCTGGAGCAGTTGATTATCTAGAGAAGTAATTTAAATCAATATTAGCATTGCTACGCGTGTGAACTAAACATTCTTGTGTTGGTGACAACGCGTGCTCGCTGTGATGCATTGTGATGCATTGTGATGTATTGTGTTGCATTGTGATGCATTGTGATGCATTGTGGTGCATTGTGATGCATTGTGATACATTGTGATGCATTGTGGTGCATTGTGATGCATTGTGATGCATTGTGATGCATTGTGATGCAAATCATACACAACTATCTTTATAAGCTAACAAAAACAGGCACGCAAATTCTTTTTCATAATTAGAAGAGGAATTGATTGTAAATGACGGTGTACCACACAGTAGTGGTGACGATGCACCACACAATGTGGTGACGTTGCACCACACTGTGGGGGTGACGGTGCACCACGCAGTAGTGGTGACGGTGCACCACACAGTAGTGGTGACGGTGCACCACACAATGGTGGTGACGGTGCACCACACAGTAATGGTGACGGTGCACCACACAATGGTGGTGACGGTGCACCACACAATGGTGGTGACGGTGCACCTCACAGTAGTGATGACGATGCACCACACAGTGCTGTGACATAGTTCCAGCGGACAGGCTCGGGTGCCATAGGCATTAATAGACAGATTTCTCCTGCATACTTCTTACCATGTGCGTGTCTTAGTGTAGGTAGCCCTCTCTTACTGTGACCGGTTCCGTGTGCGTTAATTTCAGCCCCTGTGTGTATAATGAATGCAACATGTTGCGCACATGTTGCACACATGTTGCGCACATGTTGCACACATGTTGCGCACATGTTGCGCACATGTTGCACACATGTTGCACACATGTTGCACACACGTTGCACACACGTTGCACACATGTTGCGCACATGTTGCGCACATGTTGCGCACATGTTGCGCACATGTTGCGCACATGTTGCGCACATGTTGCGCACATGTTGCGCACATGTTGCGCACATGTTGCGCACATGTTGCGCACATGTTGCGCACATGTTGCACACATGTTGCGCACATGTTGCGCACATGTTGCGCACATGTTGTACACATGTTGCACACATGTTGCACACATGTCAACATAGTCAGGTGAAATAGCTTAACACGTTGACTCCGAAGTGGTACGTATGTGTACCACTTAGGTTAGGTTCTGTAATTTTTTTAGATCCTTCTAGTGACTATGCGTACAAAGTGAAGATTTACACCGGCCAGGCAATCGGAGTCAACGTGTTAAGAGAGTGGCGTGCATAGTTCAATTGTACGATGTAACTAATAGTATGCAATGAGTGTGTTTAGGTAGGCTATATCAGTCTACTATGTTCAATGAATATGACAGGAAATTTTTATTTTCTTCATTATAAGCTAGATAGAGTTCTTCATTCTCCATGAGTAACTTGAGTTTAATCATATTCATGTTAAGTAGTTAATTAAACTCTTCCTAATTAGTCTCACAAATGAAGAAATGAACTATCTAAACTGTTCTTAATTAATAACAAAATTAATAAATAAAATAATCTAACTCACGACTGGAATTTAAATCTGGTTTAAAATGAGAAATTTCGAACTGAATGATGAAATTTCTTTCCTTCTTTGTCCGATCTATTTTTCTAATCAAGTAAATAACTCAAAAAACTGCTTAGTGATTTTTATGTTTTTCACCTGCAATTTACAGCGGTAGATTTACAGCGGTAGATTTACAGCGGTAGATTTACAGCGGTAGATTTACAGCGGTAGATACAACGAACTGGTCGTACTACAATGTATGATTGTGATAAATGTGCATGACTGAAACACCTGTGCATGAGTGAAGCGTGTGTACGTTACTGAATTGACTTACGTGGTTTAGGTGTACGTGTACATATGATTGATGCCTTTACTTTAGACGGCATGGGGCTTGGTCATCGACACAAGAATGGGCCAAACGGCTTGTTCCCATTGCCATATCCTATTCTATTTTATTCTATTCTGTTCTATTGTATTCTGCCCTCAGTCGAAACAAGTTTTTAACTTTATTCACATTAATTTTGAACTCAGTTGAGAAAAATTTTACCCTCATCTATTAGGAATTTTGCCATCAGTTGAGGGAAATTTTTGCCCTTAGTTGAAATTATTTTTCAACACATGAGATAAGTTTTTGCCCTCATTCAAGAGAAATCTTCACCGCAGCGAATGAAGCAAAGAACAGGCTAAATTCATGCAAAACGCTTGTTTCTGCGCCAAAACTGAATCAAAGACTAAGCTAAAATTTACCTTATTAGTTTGTGTTCAATCCATTCGATAAAACGTCAAAAATTCCTTTAAGGATTTTTAGGAACACAGTAAAGGATCAATGCAGTTCTGGACACATAAACTGACAGTTTTCCATGACACAAACTGACACAGTTTTCCATGACACAAACTGACACAGTTTATCCATGTGTGTGTGCACAGTTTTCCATGACACAAACTGACACAGTTTATCCATGTGTGTGTGTACAGTTTTCCATGACACAAACTGACACAGTTTATCCATGTGTGTGTGCACAGTTTTCCATGACACAAACTGACACAGTTTATCCATGTGTGTGTACAGTTTTCTATGACACAAACTGACACAGTTTTCCATGACACAAACTGACACAGTTTATCCATGTGTTTGTGCCCAGTTTTCCATGACACAAACTGACACAGTTTATCCATGTGTGTGTGTACAGTTTTCCATGACACAAACTGACACAGTTTATCCATGTGTGTGTGCACAGTTTTCCATGACACAAACTGACACAGTTTTCCATGACACAAACTGACACAGTTTATCCATGTGTGTGTGCACAGTTTTCCATGACACAAACTGACACAGTTTTCCATGACACAAACTGACACAGTTTATCCATGTGTGTGTACAGTTTTCTATGACACAAATTCCCCTCAAAGTGGACGAGGGCAGCAGTGTCAGCGCTCTAGCGAAGGCCAGAGCGCTGACACTGCTGATGACAGTCAGCAAACCATCAGCCACTGAACTACTGACGTCAGTGTTGTGTGTGTCTGAGCTCTGGCCTATGCACAGTCCCCAAGTCCTCTGCTGTGGCCTCTGCACAGTCCCCAAGTCCTCAGCTGTGGCCTCTGCACAGTCCCCAAGTCCTCAGCTGTGGCCTCTGCACAGTCCCCAAGTCCTAAATATCAAAGGAACTTCACCATAACACAACACAGCACAACACAACACAACACAGCACAACACAACACAACACAGCACAACACAGCACAGTTACGGCTGCCCGTTTTCAAACAGCAGCAAGTGAAGTGTATGCTCCAACTGGTGCAGTGTTACACTGTGCTGGATGTAGGGCATATGGGTAACATGCAGTGTTACACTGTGTGCGTAACGTGCAGTGTTACACTGTGCTGGATGTAGAACATTTGGGCTACCGTGCAGTGTTACACTGTTCTGTCATGATACCAGTGTTATCATTGTCATGATACCAGTGTTATCATTGTCATGATACCAGTGTTATCATTGTCATGATACCAGTGTTATCATTGTCATGATACCAGTGTTATCATTGTCATGATACCAGTGTTATCATTGTCATGATACCAGTGTTATCAACAGAATTATTGTCATGATACCAGTGTTATCATTGTCATGATACCAGTGTTATCAACAGAATTATTGTCATGATACCAGTGTTATTATTCACATTTTATCATTCTTCCTGCATTGTTTTACTGAATTGAACAGATTTTTGTGACGTAGTAAGGCCGATGTAAGAAGTCATCGAAGTTATGATTGTTTATTTTTGCTGAGGAATAAATTTACTGGCAATACGAAGCAAAACTTCAGCATTTCTTACAGGATGCAGCATAATAACATTTTTTATTAAAAGAACTTCCTTTGAAGAAAAGGAAGTTATTTCACCGCGCCCTGTGTCACGAACAAAAAAGAAAAGTTCATCTGTGAAGTGTGTTACTCAGGTAACACTCTGTTATTCCCCTGGACAGTGCAACACTCTGTTATTCCCCTGGACAGTGCAACACTCTGTTATTCCCCTGGACAGTGCAACACTCTGTTATTCTGCTGGACAGTGCAACACTCTGTTATTCCCCTGGACAGTGCAACACTCTGTTATTCCCCTGGNGGTTAAATGATAAAGTCGTAAAATGGTAAAGTCGTGGCGGTAGTGACAAATCTCTGATATCAGGCATGGCGGTTAACGTGTTAAACTTGTTAGAGATTCGAGTATGTATAAGTGGTACTCCCTTTTGTTCGCGTCAAGAATAAGTAAAGAATCGATCATAGTGAACGTAGATATCGTATTGCAGACTTGCTATTTCTGGAGTGAGTTTGCATCACGCGTGTTCGTAACAGAAATTATTTCACTTAAATAACATACCTATAGAATAGAATAGAATAGAATAGAATAGAATGAGGCTATAGGAACGAACCTTCTGGCCCATTATTGGGTCGGATAATTACTTCGATAATTATTCGGTTGTTTACCCAAGTCCCATGCCGTATTTCTAGCCGCGTCAACCATGTCGGCAGCAGGATTCGAACCCGGGTCTTTCCGCTCGCAAGTAGATTCGCTCACCAGTCGACCAAGCTGGTGATTGCCGACCAAGCTGGTGATTAGATGCGTGATGCATGTATGATACATGTACATGCCATTTTCTCGAATTCCTTAGCTACAATACATCACTATTTGTTAACATCAGAAACAAGTACATTCAGTACAATTATTAGAAAGTTCCCCATGGGGAAATCTAAAAAAAAATCTGCTATTGTTTATAATTCGTACACGTGTGAAAAAAATTTGTAGATGAACTTTAGCGACCATCACACAACATTTATGCCTGACCTTCTCTGCTCACTGACATCAGAATTGCATGATAGGAAAAAGTGCCACTTTTTAAGTACAATTTGTGAGTTGGAAATTGTCAAGTGGATCTGGTTGTGGTCGATACTGTCAAGTGGATCTGATAGTGGTCGATACTGTCAAGTGGATCTGATAGTGGTCGATACTGTCAAGTGGATCTGGTTGTGGTCGATACTGTCAAGTGGATCTGGTTGTGGTCGATACTGTCAGGTGGATCTGGTTGTGATAGCATCAAACATGACCAATACACCAATTCAGAGCATTACCGTGACTCCAGTTTTGGTAAATGAGTCACTCTGAACCGGTTCATGTGTGACAAACACTTCGTGCTGAACCGTGACGACCAAAACTAAAAGATACTCCCATAAAAGTGGCACGGTTTCGGTGTGCTCGAATATATGTACACTACATATCATAGCTACCGTAGAAATTCCACGGTTTATATTTGTCCAATTTGAAATGATGAGAAAGACGAATGTATTAGAGATATACGACCAATTATTGTGTCTTAAATAATTATTTTTCTTGAATATATGCAGAACTTCCATTCTGTATCCTATTTACCGATAACATGGCCGTGCAGAAGAAGGTTAATAATGTGAAAAATGACGGTAATCCGGTATCCACAATACAATGCTTATAATACATGTATACCCGTTTTGATTTTAATTGAATACTTTATCTTCAGTAGTAAATAGGAAAAAATGGGACGGAGACACACAGATTCAGAGACACATGGAGATACACTGTGTATTGTATAAGTAGACATGCAGTGTAGGAGCTTGTAAGGGTCTCTAGACTGAGCGTGTTACTCGATTGGATATATGGATTAGCTTGACGAGTTTCTGAAGAAAAAATAGGCAAATATTTTTGATCCATGTACTGGAAATTGGGTTGAGTATTGGCGGCGACTAAGGCAGCATCCTAAAACCAAAATTGCTCATAAAAGGCATAAAAAATGTCGAGAAAACCATAATTAGCTCAGCAACAACGTCAGCTTTCGAACTAAGAAATTGATAAAAACTAGGAAGAATTAGAGACAAGTTTGTGAAGAGTGCGGAGCACTTCTCCAGATTCTGTTTGTGAGATCACAGAAAAAGAAAAGTAGAGAACGCACGCCGGTGTACGCTTGGTGGAGACTGACTTAGCAGGTGACAGACGAAAGTTGTTTAGTTGGCTACCCCAGACACCGGGGTGTTGGGGACAAGTTGGCTACCCCAGACACCGGGGTGTTGGGGANTTAACTGAATTGGATGTTTAACATCCGAGAAAGACCGAAAAAGGAAAATTATGAGAGCGAAAACTTAAAACATAAAGTTGTGATTTTTATTAAATTGAAATTGTAATTTATAATTACTGGTTGACCGTATGGTATGGCTTGCTGATGATCGATTTAATTTAATCATTATTACAGTTATCTGTAAGCATCGTGTTTAATATGAACGGGCGTTACATATCAGAGAAAGAGAGTAAAAAATAAGATATAACAGTGATTGTGTGAAATTTTCAATACTTAGATGTTGATATAGATAAGAAAAGCTGTAGTAGACTAAAGTTCTGAGGTTTCACAGTCACTTATTGTAGCAAAGCAATTACTGACATTGACGGATAAATTTTTTGATTATATATTCGATAAGTACAAAAATAACGTAAAAAATTTCATATATACATATATACATATATATATATATATATATATATATATATATATATATATATACATACATACACATACATATACCTATACATATACACACATACACATATGCACATATATACATATGTATATACTCGTATACATCTAAATGCCTAGGAAGAAGAATAATCTGAAGAGTAACATTAATTCATATAAAATTCTATTTAGTTTTAGGCAAAACACAATTTATAAACTATCACGAAATTTTTTTATGCTCTATGAAAATTAAACCTTTCTAACATGTTAACGTTGATCAGGTTAAGAAAGCACCAATTTATAAGCCTGAAATATAACAGAAACAAAATAAAAGTAAAAAGTAAAAAACATCCCAGTTTTTGATAAAATTAAATTAGTCGATTTGACTCTAGAGCTGAGGAATTATAGCACGAGTTTGACATATACGTATGTTTCGTTTGAATATTGTTAGCTCTATTTCAGTTTATACTTGAGTTGTGTGACACAAACACATGGTAGACACTTATGTGGAACATGATTCGTTACTAAGTTAATTTTGTTAAATCATGCATAGGAGCTAAGATTTCTGTATTTGTTTGCTACTTTGATATGCAAAAATGTTGTCACATTTTTTTTGAAATTTTTCATTGATTGGTTTTTCTTCATATGCGTGGGCAGTTTATTCCAAAGCAATGCACCTGAAATTGAAAGAGCCCTTTGTCCAGCATCGGACGAGCGGAAACTGATGTTAACATCGTATCGTCGATCAGGTTTCACACCCTTGGTAGTGGGTGGATTGAATTTAACAACGTTGGCTGAACTTTGAGGGTGATATAGAGAGGAAAATATGCATTTGACTTTGTGAATGAGTAGTCTTTGTTCTATCGGGGTCCAGTTAAGCTTTTCCATGAGAGGTGTTGCATGATCGTTCTTTCTGAAATTTCCTTTGCATACTACTTTAGCAGCAAAATTCATACATTTCTGTAGCTCTTTTTGAAGACCTTTAGGTATATCTCCCCAGACCAAGTCACAGTAGTCAAAGCGGGATAACGCCAAAGATTGGATAGCTAATAGTCTAGTTTTTTCATCAAGCATGTTCTTCATGCGGTGAAGGAACATCAATGTACCGTTAATTTTGCTGCATGTTTTCTCCACGTGGGATGTGAAAGACATGTTTTGATCAAACCATACGCCTAAATTTTTTACTTTTCCTCCTGGTTCAATAATGTAATTTCCTAACGTTAAATTTAAATTCGGGAGCTTTTTTATCGTGTTCTTGGAACCAAAAATGATGCACTGTGTCTTGCATGCGTTAAGCTTGAGACCATTTTGGTCATACCATGATTTTACGTGTTTTAAAAGTATTTCAGCATTTGATTTTGTCTGAGATAGTTTGGTCGGCGTGCTTGTCATTGCAATTTGTACGTCATCTGCGTACATAGAAATTCTCGTGTTTGACGGCATGGATGGAAAATCATTGATAAAAATCGAGAGCAGAAGTGGACCGAGAGTAGAACCTTGTGGAACGCCGAAATCGTTTTGTATGGGTGATGAAATTGTGTTTTCTAGTTAGACTGCGTGAGAGGGGTTTGCTAGATAGCTCTGAAACCACTGTGTGGCGATGCCTAAGTTAGAGATTTTCTGCAGAAGCCGTTTATGTTCGACACTGTCGAAAGCTTTGGAGAGATCACGCAAAAGCAAGAGAGTGACGTTCTTAGTGTCAATGTCACTGTATATTTTCTCGGTGATGTTAAGCAGCGCATCTTGAGTGCTGGTATGTTTTCTGTAAGCATACTGGTTTGGATGAAGTAAGTTAGATTTGTCCAAATGTATTGAGAGTTGGTTAGATATTACTTTTTCTAGTATTTTGGATGGGACTGGTAGAAGGCTAATTGGCCTGTAATTTGATGCAGTATTGATGTCACCTGCTTTATGCAGCGGTTTGATTATGGAATGTTTCCACTGATCTGGGAATTTGTTTGTCGCAATAGAAGTATTGATTATCAAATGAAGCAATGGTACTGTAAAATTGAAACTGTCTTTGATGTATTGAAGGCTTATGTTGTCATGTCCAACTGCCTTAGTATTTTTCAGCGAATATAAGAT
>VCRD01003847.1:21842-42382 GCA_006783055.1 Trinorchestia longiramus
ACGTCATTTTTCCCGTTATTAGCCTTCTTCTGCACGGCCATGTTATCGGTAAATAGGATGCAGAATGGAAGTTCTGCATATATTCAAGAAAAATAATTATTTAAGACACAATAATTGGTCGTATATCACTAATACATTCGTCTTCCTCATAATTTCAAATTGGTCAGATATAAACCGTGGAATTTCTATGGTAGCTATGATATGTAGTGTACAAACGAGTATATTCGAGCACACCGAAACTGTGCCACTTTTATGGGAGTATCTTCTAGTTTTGATCATCACGGTTCAGAACGAAGTGTTTGTCACGCATGGACCGGTTCAGAATGACTCATTTACCAAAACTGGAGTCACGGTAATGCTCTAAATTGGTGTATTGGTCATGTTTGATGCTATCACAACCAGATCCACTTGACAGTATCGACCACAACCAGATCCACTTGACAGTATCGACCACAACCAGATCCACTTGACAGTATCGACCACAACCAGATCCACTTGACAGTATCGACCACAACCAGATCCACTTGACAGCATTGACCCCAAACAGATCCACTTGACAGTATCGACCACAACCAGATCCACTTGACGGCATTGACCCCAAACAGATCCACTTGACAATTTCCAACCCACAAATTGTACTTAAAAAGTGGCACTTTTTTCTATCATGCAATTCTGATGTGAGTGAGCAGAGAAGGTCAGGCATAAATGTTGTGTGATGGTCGCTAAAGTTCATCTACAAATTTTTTTCACACGTGCACAAGTTATGAACAATAGCAGATTTTTTTAAGATTTTCCCATGGGGAACTTTCTAATAATTGTACTCAATGTACTTGTTTCTGTTGTTAACAAATAGTGATGTATTGTAGCTGAGGAATTCGAGAAAATGGCATGTATATGCATCATAGGTATGGTATTTAATTGAAATAATTTCTGTTACGAATACGCGTGACGCAAACTCACTCCAGAAATAGCAAGTCTGCAATACGATATTTACGTTCACTATGATCGATTCTTTACTTACTCTTGACGCGAACAAAATGAAGTACCACTTACACTCGAATCTCTAACAAGTTTAAGAAAGCCTAATATTCTTTCGAAGTTCTCCTTCTGCCCTAAAAATAACTTCTCTCCCTTTTTCAATTTTATGATTTATCCAATGCAATATGATTCAAAAATTGAACGAACACCATAGAATAAGAGGCGCTACTGAATTTTACAGATGGCTTTGGGAGTTACAACGAGTTTCTAGAGCTATCAGATTGTGCGTCTGGCGTGTACAAAAAGTTCTCCAGATGGCGCGTGTGATCGAGTGAATGTAAAGCAACTTGCTCTATGATCTACGCGTTTCTGGTTATTAAAGATGCCTTTGCTTTATGGTTGAGTGTGTCCTAAGAGAACCATTCCTCATTGCGCCCTGATTATATGCGATGATGGACATGATGACGAGTTTCACTGGGCATAATGGCTGCTTGCGCTGGCGGAGCTGCTGGCTTTCTCTTGTTGCTGGTTAAATCCGTATTGTGTATACCACGCAGTGCCTGCCTGGCATTGTAATGAGGTGATGCAGCGCGTTCACCTCTGCTTCTTCTCTGATCTATTCTCCTCATTTTCTCCCAGTCTGTCAGCAACCCCATATTCAAAAATACATACGTATGCATTATAATAAATTTTATGAATAAATAATATAGGTTAAGTATTAAATTAATAGAAGGGCTGTGCGAAAACAGATAGGCATGTTCTTGAACGCTACGCCATGCCGATCAAGGATGCTGAGTGAGCCGCTCTGCTACCGGTTATCAGTACAGCTTTTTAGCAGACAACTTTTAGACTTGGTTATAGCTTTTTTTTGTCGAGAAACGATGTTTAGAGTTCGCTTGAGCATCCGGATGCCTGCCTGACGTATAACCCTTCAGTTATTTACTGCATCCCCACCTGGCACTGTAATTTCATATAAAGAAGCATTAATGACGGTATACGCGTGGTAACCGCGTTCACGACTGACGAGTCCTACGAACTCATCTGTAGTGGCCGTAACGGCGTTTGGAGACGCTGTGGGCACGCAGTTACGGACAGGGTTCGTTATTTTAAGGAGTGCCACGACAGAAGGACGGACGGCACACAACATTGCGAGGTCAATGAGCTCTGAAGGACTCGGCCACGGCATAGCAAGCAAGTGCACAACCACCTGCAAGCAGGGACGTCAAATCTTAGCGTCAAACACAAACCCACTTGCTAATCTCATGTGTAGAATAAGGAACGGATAATATTCTTCTAATCGAGGCAAATTTTAATAACAGCTCAAATTTATTGTAGGTTTAGTTGTCCGGGTTTCGTCATCTTGAGTAAATAAAGTACGTTTTTAAAGCCTATGAAAAGATGTAGCTTTCTGAAGTTGGGGATGATTTATTTGAAACTGGAATCACTGCCACGGTATATATTATAAAATAACTGCGTTATACAGGGTGTTTCAGAATTAAGGCAACGAACTTTTTGATAGGTTTATGAAAATTCAAATGCGCGATTTTGATTTGAAGGGTTGAAACTCAAAGGTGAGTAATAAGCAAACGATACAGTGTTGTATTTATTCGATGTAACCCCCCTTATTAGGAACTACAGCTTCAACGCTATTTACAAACTAGTGTACCCAGCCGTCAAAATGACGGCAGAGAATTTGTGATAATATCCGTGCCATCAAAAATAATGGCAAATACTGTTGGAAAGATATTAAATAAAATTACATATAAGAACGCAATGCAATATATTTAGTTTAATATATATTTACAGAGGAAAAACGTTTTAATTGAGTATTTCTTTAATGACAACATTCCTAGTGAAAACTAAGACACTTCTACTGCTGCAATTGACTCTGCAATTCGTGTCATATTTGGGTACAATGTACCCGAATCATAGGGCAATACCCCGCCGAACTCGGTATCCATGATACGGACTCGAATATATAAGGCTCTGGATCTCTCTAATTTTTTTGAAAGTGACACGAAACATATAAGTTAATAAGTATACAGAGTATCCCAAAAAAAGATACCCAATTTTCAAGGGCTGTAATTCAGAAACTATTAAACTTATCAAAAATTGGAAAGTTACATTTTGTTTTCTTATGCTTTGGTATCATTGATAAGGCTTCAACTCGTAAGTTGAGTTACGTATGAATACGAAAGCGTGATGTTAAACTATTCAACACTTTTACCGATCGAAGAGCCTCCCCATTATGCAACTCACAAAAGAACAAAGAACATTCATCATTGAGAAGTATTTTCAAACAAAAAGTTTCCAACAGGTCATTCAATCATTTCAAGAGCATTTTCCTGAAAGACAGTCTTCAACAAAGATGACTATTTGGAGAAATGTTACAAGGTACAGAACCGAAGAAACAAGCCTGAATCTCAACAAAGGTCGATCAGGACGGAAAAGAACGGGGTGATCAGAAGAAAATGCTCGAATTGTTCAAGGAACACTTACAGAAAATCCACAAATCTCTGCAAGAAAAAGTGGATTAGATATTACTAAATCTAAATTAAACAGAATTATAACTTTGGATTTGAAGTGGCATCCTTACAAGATGCATATGCGGAAAGCAAAGAATTGAAAATGGGGCCAATTTGCTGCAAGGAGATGATGCTCTCGTTAGACGAGTGATGGTAGGAATGAGGAGGCGAATGCAACTGTGTATTGAGAGAAACGGAGGACACAGCGAAGGAAACGAACAATAGGAGGAACATTTCGATTGTTTTTTTTTATTTTAGTGGCATTTTCCATTTAATAAACGGTTGAAAGTTATTTAAAACACGGTTTTAATATCATAAATTCGAAGTTTAACAAAAGTGTGCAAACAGGTTTTCAGTATCGGTCACTAAAAATACTGCTTAAAGAAAACGGTTGGATCAATTCTTCTGAAATTTTGTACAGAGATGGAATAAATATTAAGAAACAAAATGTGACTTTCCAATTTTTTGTAAGTTTAATAGTTTCTGAATTACAGCCCTTGAAAATTGGATATCGTTTTTTTTGGGACATCCGGTATAAACACAAGACGGTCATTCTTAGTATTAGATTAGATGCATCGCAAGCGGCATGTCTCTGTTCTCGTAGAATTGCTTCCCATTCCCTTTGCAGTTATGCTTTGAGGGACTCGAGAAAGTGTAAGAAGTAGCTAAGACCCTTGTCTCCAAAATAGACCAGATAGAAAAGTCCAAGGTATTGAGGCTGGTGCTCTTTACTGGTCATACTTCTATACTTATGAAAGATGGAATGTTTCTCTGAATCCAGGTTTGGGTTACGTTGGAGCCATGTGATGGTGCTGAATCCTCTTGGAGACTCCATGCTGAACCCTGAAAATGTTTTGTAGCCCATGGTAGCAACTTTGATTCTAAAATAAGAGAAATGTACCATTCTGAGTTCAGTTTGATCCCACAAGACACAAAAACAAGTAGAGATCTTCCTGCAGCTGTCCCAGACTCCCAGTTGCCTAAACCATGGCAGACTGTGCATTTTGACGCCTCGTGACAATCCTACCCTCGACTGAACTTGAGGACCTCCAAACTCGGTCGTTCTGATGGTTCACAATATGCTGAATGTAAAAAATTTTCTCATCTGTGAAGACCAAGTTTGGGAGCGAGTCTTGAACTATCTCATTAAGGATGTGATGACTTCTTTCAGCCCTCATTCTCTCATGATCTTCAGTAAGCTCATGATGTTTCATCATTTTGTAAGGTTTCTTTCCCAGATCTTCCTTTAACACTCAATACAGTACATTGAAGGTTTACTAACACCAGCTTCTGCAGCCAGTTGTCGATAGGATCGACGTAGGTTTCGATACAACTTCTCCCGCCTGTTTTTGATAAGTGTTTTGATCCGAACACTTCGTTTCCAGCCTCGTCCTGGTTTATCAGAGGTTGTACCAGTCTCCTTTAACTTGTAAACAAATTTCCAACCGGTTGAACGGTTCATGTTTAACTTTTTTGCTATTGACACATTACTCTCGCCTTTTTTGTGGAGCTTGATAACGATATTTCGATCAACAGCCATTATATACAGTATGGATTTAAAATTTAGGCACTTGAAATAAGAAAGATTATTTTACTACCTTCAAATAATATAAGATTTAAATAACAAAACATTGATTTTAAATGATTTATTTAATTTGCAGAAGTTGTTGCCTTAATTCTGAAACACCCTGTAATCAATTTAAAATTTGGTTTCTAGTCTGAAACGGAAACATGTAAAATACGTTCAATGCTGTGTGTATGAAAATCTCTGTCGTAAGAGGTTTTGCTCATTATGAAGCATAGCATTTCATCAAGATTATGCGAGAGCTACTTTTCATAAATAGAGTGTGATAAAATGTACGAAGTGCCGTAAAATTTGCGGAGAGCGAATTAATTGTAGTTTTAACTTCCAGTTAAGTGAAAAAACAAGTAACGGTTTGTGTCATACAGATTTCTTTACCTGTAGTTACTGCAAAGCTAAATTAGCATCTACAAAACCTAGTCGTGACAAAAACCGTTCAGTAAGCAATGGTTTCTCACAAAAATGTTTCTAGAAAGTTGCACTTCTTTTGAACCCTCTAGGATCGGTCGTTGGACAAATAAAAGCGAGTGATACTTGTTGATAATTTGAGTTTTTGGTAATGCCTATTACAAAGCAAATTTATTTGGTACATATGGCAGCAGTCAAAATAGGTCTTCACTACTGACAGCATTGCAAGGACAATTATGGTTTAGTCAGCTATATTGTGGCATTCACAATGCATCTAGTACAACAATTACTTATAGTTTGGGAGATTGCGTTCAACTCATTGTTTAGACATAGTTGATTTAAGGTGAACGTCTTTTCCGAGAAAGAAAGAAAGACAACACTTCATTATCTTCAGGTATACGCAACGTATACAATCGTGATGATATTTATAATGCTAACATCTTAAAAATAATGATCATGGTTTCAGTGATTGTCCCCGTCCATCTTGTGACGTAATGTATAAGCTCGTAGGAACAAGTTGCGATGATCTGGAAATTTGAAGAACTAATCTCTTTATGCCAAGTCAGTGTTAATTATTGCCAGTGTTGACCTGGTCCCTCCGTTACAAGCAGAGAAAATTTAAGGGCTACTTGAGGATTCGAACTTTCGAAACGTGGTGCAGATCAATAACTCGGCTTCAGTAGTAAGGGACTCACGTTGACTATATGCGGGTAAAGAAACCTCATGAAGGGAGAAATTGATAGAAATGCACAAAAATGACTTAAAACGCCTATATTATTCAGTCTTTAGGAATAAAAGTTCTTAGTTCTTCCTCAGTCCACAGTTGCTTTGCGAAGGATAATTGAACATTCCTAGGCATGATATATTGAATTTGTTAAGGCCTGTTTGGAGACAGTTAGTGACTGTTAGAGCTGTAGTAATAGAGCAAATTTCTTTTTGTATAAATAAATAAGTATTAAATTAATGGGATTTCTCCTTTGTTGAATCTATCTAGCCGAGTGTTAAAAAAATATACATATAGTATTGCAACCAGCTAGATAAACTTGTCAATACTAAGAGTATATAATATGTTGTACACTAAAACAACTTCAACATAAATTTAGCACCTTGTGAGCTAAACACTTGAGAAGTTTCAGCATATTTGATTTAATTTAGACTATTCATATTACAGAATTGAAAAGGTTAGTAAATCTAATAAATTATAATTAGTGTCAATAAAACAGTTTATTTATTAATATCACTATAAGGTTGATATGGTAGTCACAGTTATATCGACAGTTTGCGAAAAGACCAAACTAATGCAAACATTTAGAACTTGAACCGACATTTTGAAAATAAGAAACATAAGTTTTCGTATTTTCAGGTCGATTATATTCGTACGTCTATAGCGGCGTCGAAACCAAAACAAACGGATATGTTAGGTTTAGTTGTGCAAGAAGTTTTGATCAAATAGGAATTAACAAGTGCTTAAATTTGCTGTGTTGCTGTTTGTTCTTTGTCAGTGTTGAAAATTGTCAAATTTAACTGCATGTTTGAGAATGGGTGAGAGGTTATCAGTTTGTATGTGTATAAAAAGTTGAAGTGAGGAAAATTCTCATTGTCTGATAGAGTAAATGAATGGAAAAATACCTGTCCCAATTCTTGAAAGAAATTGAAAAGTTTGGGAATTTATGTGCATAATTGGTTTGATATTGTGCAATTTTTGTTGTTGAATCTGAGTCTGCCAGTCTTGTAAAGTCTATACCCATTCAGTGGTCTATTATGATAATCTGGTAAATGGTAAATTTTTGAATGATGCCACTGATAGTTTGTATGATATATTGTCAACTGAAGACTAGTGCTCATCCTAGTTCATTGAATCTTGCTAATGAAGTTGCTTACACTCTTTATACAATACTTATTTAATTATTTTATTATGTCCTGTTAGCAGAATTTGAGCACAAAATATCTTGAATGTTGTTTGATTATGTGCTTGATATGATTTGAGCCTGCCTATTTGCTCTAAAACATTTTGGGCTCTTGTGTTCAATTATAGATGTGGAGGAAAAACTCAAATTCATTTGAAAAAAAGATATACCCAAATTATTTGTGCACTTTTTTGGCTAAGGAAGAAAGAATTTCTGCATTTTCAGCTGCCTGCTGTTGTTGCATAGGTAAGTGTGATATCTCCACTTTTGTTGTGTAGGATGCAGAGTAATTTGGAAAAGATAAATGAAAAACTTTGTTTTTTTTTCAGACACTTCTGAATGATGAAACGCAAAAGAAATGAGGGGGTAGAGACCTCACCCTCGTCTGATGCACGACCGAAAAGGCGCCGTAATGACACTACCTTGGTAAGTAGTTGTAGAAGTTGTTCCACTGAATCAAAGTATAATTCTATATATTTTTTGTTTTATTTCTGATTCTAGTATTTCTATGTTCCTAGTAACTATCAATTATTGCTTTTTATTGATGCTCAATAAGCTTTAGTATTACTTAATTTTTTTTATGGAAAATTTTTTGTTTTCTAAAATTTAAAGCATGCAATAAAATGCTACTTATATTTTCTGTACAGAAAGGTTAAAAGTTTTGGGACTGGATACATGTCTTCAAACTTTCCTGATGAGAATTTGGTCTATGTGCTAGCTCTGTTGTTATTGTCATATATGTACATATGTTTTTAGCTTATGGTCTAAGGTTGATTGAATTATTATATTTTCTGATCTGAGCAAAACCTTAACACTTGACAAATTTTTGAAATACAAAAAGAAAATAATGGATTTGCTTTCAATTATGTGTTACTTTGTGAAGGTTAGATTATGTCTGCAGTTACATCCAATTGAAAAAATTATTGTTTAAAACTAAGCTAGTAGTGAAAGTTCTTTGTGTAATAAGCAAGTATTTGTTCTATTTATCCCAGTACTGATTTTATTTCAGTTGGACACCATCCAGTTCATTTTTGATTGCCTGCGCAACCAACGGAAGCAGGACGATGATGTGTATCTGTGTGAAGCATTTCTGCGAGTGCCCAAGAAGCGCACCGAGCCTCAGTACTTTGAGATGATCAGCAAGCCCATTGACATGCTCAAAATTCAGCAGAAGATCAAGACTGATCAGTATGATGAACTACAACACTTCTGTGATGACATCCAGCTGTTGGTTGATAATGCCAAACTTTATTATGCTAAGGTATGCCACCTTAGTACTCATAGTAGGTATTTTTTCTTTGCTTCTGGTGTTATTGTGTAACTATTCTTTTTAGTTGCTTAATTGAAAAATGAGGAGTGTCCTGGTTGATACACATTGTATATAGTGATTCATTATTTGTTACATGCCATATATAGTGTGTCAAGGTTCTTCTGTTATAAGATGTCTCTAGTTTTAAAGAATTTTGTTGTGTGAAATTTTTGTTCTGAATTTTATTTCCATAGGTTGAGTAAAAAAATCCTAAAAGCAAATATTCTGTGAAAGAATTTTTTTTTCACAGTTTTAAGCAGTACATGGGATGCTCAGAAGTATGCTGACAGTGTTGCATATTTTGTGGGATATTTAGTGTTAATTTATAGCTAGGTTGTCTTTCCTGTTTATGATGTTTTTCTTCTTCTGTTTTGAGTGTAGTTATAGCACAAAGGAGGTGCTCTGTGCCACAAATGCAAAGTCACCACTAGCTAAGAAAATCTGTATTTTTTGGTACTGAAATCCCACAGCCAAGCTTAATTTTTTAGCATTACCAGCTGAGTGATGCTGTTTGTCATTTATCTGCAGAGTTTCATTGAAATAGCATTGTCCAGAGCCGTGTGTTTTGTATAGTAATTACTCAAAACCTGTTTTTGCCATCTTTGTGTGTTTGGCCAGACTTTCATTTGTATAAATGTCCTTGCATGTTCATCTTTCTACTGCACTATCATTAACTTTCCTATTTTTTTGTAACTTCAAGAAAGCTGACCATGAAATTTTGAAAAGCATCTACTCAATTGTCAAAAATTATTTAGTAGTAGTGGCTTGTATGTTAGTGAATGCAAATAGAAATGTTTATGACAAAAGTCCAGTTAGTGCATCTCCATTATTTTTGCTGTATTATTGCTATTTTTGCTATTACTTTGATGTACAGTTAGTTAACAATATCAACGAATATAATCTTACATTCTAATCAAATTTCTGGTAACTTATGCAATTCATAGCAGTAGCTGAAGTACTATAGCCTTGGCTTCTTTATCATTTATGGTTTTCCTTCTGGCCACAACTTTCTGCAGTACTGTATAGTTCTCAATTGTCTGTGCAACTTAGTATTGGTACACACTGTTACAAAAGTTCTATATATTAGTATTGCTACACAGAGTGTTACAAAGGTCTTGATACATTATTGGAATTATTATTATGATTATTTATTGCTGTTTAATTAGAGAGAATAAGCTTTTTAAAGCAAGAGGTATATTTTTGCTGAAGGGACAGCTTCTCATCTTTTTAACTTTTATAGTCTAATTGTTATTTTTTAAAATTATTGTAGTATTTTAAATGGTTTTACATTAATATTTAATTTGTAAACTATTTTCCATGGATGTTTTAGTACCATTTCTGCAACATTCTATGGGGCATCATTTCTTTTGACTGACGATTGTGAAGACACAGCCTGGATTAATATTTTTTGATGTTTTGATACTTATAAGAAATGTTGTGCTCAAATCAAGCTTGAATGTTCAGAAATTTTGTGTTTAAATTAAGCTTGAGTATTTTTATGGTGTATCTTTGTGGTAATTGCATGGATGCGTGTATATATTTTTCATATTTTCAGTCAACTGAGGAGTACAAAGACGCATGTGACCTGTGGGCTCTCTTTAAAGAAAGCTGCACCAAAGCTCACAAAGAAATAGAAGAGAAACAGAAGCAGAAGCAACAGCAAATTGAGGAAGAGGAAAAATTTGTTTCCAAGAAGGTAAGAATTTGTTTACTATTATTAACAATAACAGCTATTTACTATTATTTAGTCTTTTTCAAGTGTACATTGGTCTTACGTCATGGTCTCACTTCTAATTTTTATATTCTGAGTTGCAGCTGGAAGCCTTGCAGTATGCAAATCTACACAATCCATGCAGGAAGAAATCTACAGCTTTCTCCTAACATCTGTGAAGAATGACAGCTAAATTTCTTGCTTTAGGAATCTCAGTTTCCTGGGTGCAAAAAATGGTCCGTGCTCTGACACTTAGTGCCTCATAATATTGTTGATTCAGTTCCACTGATCAGTTACAGCATCACAAACATGAGTAACCTTTAAATATGTGAGTTGCAGCAGCAATTCCTCTACTTTTATGCCTGCTGCTTATCTCAATTGGGGGAAGGTTGCAATGTGTTTATTCTTGTATGTTTGGTTTTAATTTACAACTTCATTTTTGATTAGCATTTTTATTCTTCATGACTGTTTACTGTGCAGCGGGCAAGCAGCAGCAGCCGCAGTGGCATAGGGCGTGGTGCTTCAGCTCCCCTCATCAAGGATGAAGCAGGTCCTCCCATGGACGAGGCCTCCGCTATCAAGGAGCTGTTCGGCTGCATCGTCACGGCCAGGGATGCAGATGACAGACTCTTGTCTTATGTGTTCAGGATCTTGCCTTCTGAGGAGGTGTGTAGTTCTTTCTTTTCTGGTGGTGCCTATAATTGTGTGTCGAGTTCTTTTGCATCTATTTGTGCCTGTATAATTGTGTGTTGACTTTCCCATCTATTTGTGCCGGGATAATTGTGTGTTGAGTTCTTTCGCATGTACAGGGTCAGGCAAAATGATCTGACATATTTGTAGGTTAAATGTGTCATCATTTTGCCTGACCCTGTATAAGTGCCTGCAGGAACTATCGTGTGGGCAGGTCTTTTGTATTCTGTAGTGCCTGGAGGAACTGTTGTGTGGGCAGAACAGAAGCCTTTGCTTCTTCGAAATTTATAGCATTAATTTGATAGGTAAGATACGTAGGTCCTAAAAGGAGCTCTAGAACAATTAATTTTGGTAAATGAGATCTGAAAAGTTGCCTCCAAAGTAAATTTTGCAAAGTCTAACTTCTTAAAAAATTGTAAATTTCAGTGTTTTTCCTTGAATGTGAAAGGAAACTTTACATCTAATTCAGGGAAGAACATGTTGCAAAGACTGAAATCATTCTTGTGATTGATTTACTGGTTAATGAATGTTAAATTCGAGACGATCTTCAGACCTTTCCACTGGATGGGACTTAAAACTTCTAATACGATGCACCCTTTGTGCAGAAAATATTCAAATAAAAGTATGTTGTGTAAAAACAGCTTGCGCCGTTGTCACCTGCCCACTTTTTGTTCTCTTTTTATAATATCAGGAACTGTTTTTTTTTAACGATATCAATAATGAAGGCAGTGGAGTAATGATAGCTACTCCTGTCGATTAATCTAGTACAGATAAAACGAACGTCAGCTCACTCTCAAGAAGTATTCGTGTGAAAGATAAATGGCTTGATTTGGGAATTAGTTTATTATAAGAATACTTATTGAATTGGATCCAAAAAACTTTATGGTTAACGAATTTAAAGTGGTATTGGTCGTTTCATTCAGCAGATAATTTCAGTTTCAGTACCTTCGATGAGCAACGTTAATCTACTCAAACATGAAACTTAAAGTATGACTTGTGTTTGTGCTATAAGGTCAACGATTTATATTTTTAACGAAAATTGCGTATTTTTCGCGACTTATGGTGTATTTTTTTGGGTCGTGTTCTTATAGAGTATAAAGAAATCACTTTAATATAGTATTCAGAGTTATATCTGTATATACGCTTCAGTTTCTGGAATTATTAATTGTTAATTAATTTATCTACGGTGTGTATACAGTTACGTTTAGTAACAACAATATCGTTAATGTTTTTTGTTGTTTATTTGGTGTCCGCCTGCTTATTAATCGCATTATTGTATTCAATAATGTATACGTACTTTTTAATTCAAATTGCCATTTTTTCAAAAGCTTGAAGTTTCTCAGCATGGAGATTACAATTTTGAATAGTTTTTTCAACTATTACAATGCATACCATATCAGGTATTTCTTTTTCAATCGAATACAAGTACTCAGTTTTTCAACACTATCTCTGCACGATGTTCACACTGTTTCCCCTCTAAATTAACGCCAGTATTTAAACTCACTATTAACCCGCAGCTTTACGCCTTGCTTAACACTCAAGTGACCTGATTTACTTTGCTGAAGTGATATCACTGAAGTGACCTATGTGCAGCGTTACCCCGAGTACTACACCGTCATTGAGAAGCCCATTGACTTGCGCACTATGGCCGAGCACATCTGCAGGAGACAGTACTCAAGCTTAGACAGCATCGTGCAGGACTTCGACTTGTTGTTCGGCAACGCGTGCACCTTCAACGAGCCCGGCAGCTGCATCTTCAGAGACGCTTGCAAACTGCGCAAGTTTGTCCACGTCAGGAAGCAGGAGTTGGCTGAGTGCATCGCGGCGGGCAAAGGCAGACTCAGGTGTGGTGCTTTTATTCAGTCTTATTGCGTGGTGTGAATTTCGATGTCTCGTTTTCTAACTTTCCCGAGTACAAGGTTTGACGGTGTCCAAATATCGTGGTCAGAGTGTTGGGTTATTGTAGTCAGGGTTTTAATATGCCTTTTACTCCCTAATGCCTTCTCTGCATTCCCTCCACTTTATTTTGAATTTCATATTCCTCACGTTAACTGCAGGTGTCGTAAGCCTGTAGGAGGGGGAGAGTGGCACCAGCTCATGCGCCACATGGACGAGGGGACCATGCTGCCCCTTGCTGAGGAGGACCAGGCTGCTGGAGACGAGGTACCCACCATAGGACCCGGGCCTCCTGACGACGATGACAACGATGACGATGTCGACAGTGAGAACCCTCTGTGGCAGCTCTTCTTGCTGGCCAAGAACCTCACTGTTCCATCCAGTGAGTGTTGTTACTTACTTTCTCTTCTTGCAGGCTGTATTTGCACTGTTGCCTGCCCAGTGTTGCATTCAGGATGATGGAAATTTATGGGTAAATCTTCCTAGTTAGGAGGTTATGAAAAATCATCTCATTCTTTTAGTTTTAATTTACTTTCCAAATGCTTTTGAATTCTTTGAAATATTTGTAGACGGTAAATTCATATAGGATAATTTTTCATGGTTCCCTGTAGTTTGTGTGTCCAGGTTACTTCTGTTGAATTATTCATAATTTTGGGGGTGGAGGAGTACAGTATTTGCATTACATTTTCTTCTGTGTGAGTTACTGTGATGTGACTTGTCCTGCTTTGATTTATTGTTTAAATTCTCGGTGCAGTTATCTATATATTGTATCAACTGACAAGTAGTATTATGTTTACTTTGTGCTTTGGTTGTTGCATTATGAATGTTGAAAATAGATTCATCTGACATTTCTTTGTTTCTGCATCAAAATTTAACACCAGGATTACATGGATTACAGTCTGGTTAAATATTTTCGGTTTTCAATTCATCAATCAAAAATCCTAGTTGAAGAATTTTCAGAAAACACGAAAATCCAAATTGATTAATGTCAATTATTGTGCAACCAATTATTTATATATTTCTAGGGAACATAATCGTGTTTGTGTTAGTTGGGAGTTATTGGTTTTCATTCACATGGGGTTCAAGTTTACTTTTATTCTCATGTACATACGATTAAGGATAAAACAACATCTGTATGTGTCTCTGAAGTAGTTTAAAATTATTTTGTTTGGGTTTGCATAGTTAATCATTGTAATGTAATATTTCAGACCCTAACTATCACCTAATCGAGCCGTTCCGCCGTCTGCCCAACCGGCGCTGGCATGCTGACTACTACAGTGAAATCAAGCAACCTATCAGCATGAGCCAGATACGCAACAAGATTAAGGTGAGGTGTTCATTGGTTGACTAGCTTTTGGCAAACCCAATACTGTGAAACAAGTACGAGTGACAAGTAATTCTAAAGGTCAATGGCACCGTCAAGCCGGCAATCAGCATGAACTTGATTCAGAACAGGCTGAAGCTGATTTCAGTGCGTGTAATGAAGACACAAAGCATATAAATGAAATACTTTTTGAGCTTATTTGAGGCACGAGATAGCGGTTACATGTAGGTTGATAAATTTATTTGGCCTCTACATGACAGGAAAATATAATTACACAAGTGGCTGCATATCTAAGCGAGATCCTTCAGTAATTATGAACAGTGCTGTGGAGTAGGAGTCAGGTGAAAATTACTGCTAAAGAGTTCAAGTTGGAGTTTCGAAAAATTTAGTAATTAGAGTCGAAGGATTGAATTTCCAATTCTACAGTCCTGATGGTTGGGGTTTCATGTTGTAGTCTTACTTATTGATCAAATCTTCAATAAGACTGCAAAAATCTTGTATCAAATCTTCGGTACAACGGAAGCTGATCCGATAAATTCAAAATGGCGTGTTCAGCATTTACTGATGTGTCTATGAAGAACATAGTGTGTATTATTATGCGTTCTTATGTCCACTGGTGAGAATATTTATTTTGGTGCCTGAATATGTTTTGGCTTGCTTATAATGCTGGCCTATTTTTGCAGTATTATAAGAAGTTACTTGTTATGAATAAACTTAATTTAGAAGCAAGTTTTTGTTTCCATTGGTCTTACCTTCAGGGTGATTAAATGGAATAGCTGAATTGTCTTACTTTATTGTTAGTATTTGCCAAAAAAACGTACAAAGCATCTACATATATAGTTGACTATGTATCTGTATCTGTCCGTTCCATTACTTCCTATCTATTACTGAAGAAAAATTATTGAATTGAAATCAAAGGCACTGGATCACGATAAAATACGCCATTTGTTCCGTTATTTACTTTCTTCTCTTACACGGCCATGTTGTCTTTAGGTAAGATACACAATGAAAGTTCTGTATATATTCAAGAAGAATATTCTGATTCTGATGGTACTACGAGTAAAACTGAAAAATGTATTTATTTCATAGATCCTTACTTTTTTACTTTTGAATTTTGGGTCATGTTATCGTTAGACAAGATGCACAATGGAAGTCCTGTATATATTAATGAAAATTATTAATTCAAAACAATAATTCGTCGTAAATCTTCAAATCTTTATAATAATTTCAAATTGGTCAAATTTAAATCGTGGAATTTCCACGGGAACTGGCTAGTTTACTAATATTAGGCTTCATCTTATAGAAAATATTTGTCAGAGAACAGGATTAGTATGTTCTTATGAAGCTAATAACGAGTTTGTCACCAATAAATTGTAATATATGCTTATGCTACAGTTAAAAATATTGAATACATGCTTAAATTTAGTTTTATTTTGGCAAGCATATGACCTTAACAATTCTCCGATTTTTATTGTATTTCAGAAAGGGGAGTATGCAGACCTGCTGGAGCTGCAGGAGGACTTCAACCTGATGCTGAACAACGCCCAGCAGTACAACCGTCCTGACTCTAGGATCCACAGGGACGCTGTCACTCTCCAAGCAGCCGTCCAGGCAGCTGCGTCCCAGATAATCCAGTCCCAGGTTAAGGCCGTCTCACCCGTCAAGTCCCCGTCCAAGACCCCCGCTGTCGTCCCACCCCCTATGCCTACACCGCAATCTTCTGGAAGCGCGCAGAGTTGGCCGGACACGGACTCTGAAGGAGAGGACGTGGTGAGTGGGCGACGTAGAGCCTTCACCACGGGACTGCTCAGCTTCAAGAGGAGGGCTAAGCTTCTCTTCAAGACCCTCATGGACTACATGACGGAAGACGGACGGCAGCCCATCGTCGCTTTCATCGAGAAGCCCAGCCGCAAGGAATATCCAGATTACTATCAGGTAAGCATATACAGTGACCACCCACATTACTACCAGGTAAGCTTGTGCAGTGACCACCCACATTACTACCAGGTAAGCATATACAGTGACCACCCACATTACTACCAGGTTAGCATATAAAGTGACCACCCACATTACTACCAGGTAGGCTTGTGCAGTGAGCAGCCACATTACTACCAGGTAAGTTGAGATGTTGACAGTAGTGTGTGGGATTGTGTTGTGCTCGTGTTTATTAATGTTCTTAATATTTTCAGGTGCAAAACAATGTTCGCTAGAAAATGTGATTGCTGTTCGTTTTTTATTGTACAAATTTTAGGGTAGCGAGAAGAAAAAAATTAGGTTTTGATGATGAAATGTTTGACAAAGGCAGTTTGAATGACGTTTGAAAAAGGGAGCAATGAAGACGCTTGTGAGACGAGTGTCATGAAACGATTGGTAGGCATGACAAATCGTGGTGCCACGGTGGCTTCAATCAAGCAAATTAATTTACAACATTTGCCTGAAAAAGTGATTGGGTCTGGAGCGAGGTATGTTAAGAGTAATCTGGACTTTATTTTTACTTGCAAAGTCAGACTAGATGAGTGGTTTAAAAATAATGATTGGTTACAGGGATTTGTTAGGGTATGTTTTAACAATTTTGTGTCCAAGATTGAAATTATTGGTGAAAATGCTTGGTCTGTAATTCCCAACGTAACTGTAGCCTTTCTTTGGAATTTTAAGTACAGATCATACTTCTCTATCCTCACTGATGTCGAGAGACAGTGAAAAAGTATATTTATTTTCTTGTGTGTGGTGGTCTGTACTGGTGTAAGTATAATTTTATATGTAGACTATAACATAGCGTCATAGTCACAGAACAGTTTGTTTATTTAGGCTTCAGATAAATCTTCGCACTTAATGAAAACATTTTCTCTCACTTCCTCTTTTCATAAAAATGCTACTATGTTTCCTACTTTTGTGATGCACAATTATGGAATTTATTAGAGCACCTGTGCATGTTTTCAGGTGATCGAACACCCCATCGACATGGAGACCATTGAGACGAGGATCAAGTCAGAATATTACGCCAGTGAGAAAGAGCTACTGGCTGACTTCAGGCTAATGCTCTACAACTGCATGACCTACAACGAAGAGGGCTCTCTCATACACTCTGATGCGCAAACACTTAAGAAGGTGGGCTGTCTTATTCTGTGCCTGTCATCCTGTGCCTGTCATCCTGTGCCTGTCATCCTGTGCCTGTCATCCTGTGCCTGTCCCTGTCCCTGTCCCTGTCATCCTGTGCCTGTCATCCTCTCCGTCATTGTCCTTATCATTAAAATATAGTGGAGGTGCAGAATAACCTTTGATTTGACATACCAATACGGGAAGAAATCACAGGTTGGGAGATCTGGCTATCTCTGGCCTCTCACTTTTAGTATCCAAATGCGCCAATGCGATTATGAAAGCTTTCTCATAAAACGTTAGTTAGTATAAACCTCCTGTGGCAAGGAACCCAAATCCTGCATCCATTACACGGCTTTAAATTCTCCACCGTAAGCCTCCGTAACCGTTGGTACAATCTGTTCTTCTAACATTTAAATTATGTAATTATTTGCAAAATATTTAAGATTGTGATACTGAACAAATTAACGCTCAAAGTAGGATAAACTTTATTAAGATGTGTAGTGAATCGCATGGCTCCACTACAGATGTACCTATTCATTGCCGAGTTATTAACATTCAAAGTCAGGGTTCAGGTTTCTGTGATCCACACTATGGTGTTAACTCAATTGTCCTCGTCGATCTTGCCCAAGTTTTTTACTTGGTGTAATTGAGTTCTTGAGCACTTGCGCGTTTGAACCTTGTTTTCATTCTTTAAACGTATGATTAAAATCTCTGTTCTACCTCATCAGTAATCAGCTGACAACGCATCTCCTTGTGTTAATTACTCTTATTGACCTCTATAACATTCATAATTCAGGTGCTGAGTGACAAGGTAGCAGAGCTGAACCAAAGCAGTTTGTGTGACAGCAACATGAGCAGCGCTGTCATCAACACTGCTGGTAACGCTAACGTCTTGCCTTTGACACCCACTGCATCCATCTCCACAACACCCACTGTCGCCCAGAGCTCGAAGGTGTTGCAGCTGAAGAAGACCAAGCAGCAGCCGCCCTCGGGCACCCTCCGCAATATCAGGAGCGTGTACAACGCCGTCGTGGAGTACAGAGACGCGGACGGCAGACAGATCTCCGAGGTCTTCATGAAGCTGCCCTCCAAGATTCTCTACCCAGACTACTATGAGGTCAGACGTATGTTTTGTGCTCAGTAAACTGCTCTAAATGTCAGTGTTAAACCATGGTCTTTTTAATGGCTTCGTTGCAAATCTGATAATTTTTACAGCCTACTGCCGTAACTTCTCTAGAATTTCATCTTCAGCAGCGCTCTGCTGTGAGACCTCAATTCGAATTGCCAGTTTTAATTCTGTAATCTGCATTTTGCGTCAATAATTCGTAACTGTATCCATTATTTACAGCTGATCAAGCACCCTATAGACCTGGAGCGCGTGCTGTACAAGTGGAAAACAGGCAGCTACTCGAGTGTGGACGACTGCCTCGCAGACCTCACTCTCCTCTTCAACAACGCCTGTCGCTACAATGAGCCAGAGAGCCAAATCTACAGGGACGCTCTCACGCTCCAGCAAATCGCACTGCAGGTCCTCTTACTTTCTCGTATTTATTGCTCATCAAGTCCAAAGGGACCGGGCAGATAATGGTGGTATTTTTAATAAGAGATTAATCCATTCCTAAAATTAATTGGTAATATTTTATTAAAACTGTGTCAACTGAGTTGTTTATACCTAGGTTTGAATGTCGAAAACTTTCAGTGATCAGTTGTAGTAATGGGGTTTCAGAAACGGGGTGTCTTGAGTGTCTAGTTAAGAAAATGTAAGTAGAATAATGGGTCTAAGTAAAAAACGTACAGGGACTAAGGTTTCCTTGCAGTACTCAAAGGGTTAAATATTGAGATACCACTGCTCTGTCTCTGCACATCGAAGTGTGGATATCGTTATCGCCGCCACCAGCTATTCTTTAGATACAATGTGGGACGGAGTGGGGCCTTGTCAGTGTACATTGCAGGGCCCTGCTGATTTTACACTGTTATTTTTACCTCTTTGTAATTGTAGTTCTTCTCACTCACTGCGAGACGTGGCCCTATTAAAGGTTGACTGTCGTAGTCGCATTTCGTGCTCTTCGTTCTCTCAAATGTCATGGGGGTTTCAATTAACATTTATGGGTAGTAACTGTAACAATGATCTCTCGCTAAAATGTTTGTTGGCCAGCAGAAGCGTCTGGAGCTGGTGTGGCTGGACACGAAGGTGCCCCGCGTGCGTGCCCTGGTGCAGGAACTGCTTATGTCCCTCTTCATCACTGTGTTCAACCACGAGGAGGACGGTCGCTATACTGCAGAGTCCTTCGCTGACCTTCCCACCCAGGACCCCGTCAGGCCTGAGGTACGAGTCCTGAAGCTCAGTGCATTGTATGTACTGGTAATGCACTGTACTGTGTACTGGTGTGTGTGTGGGTGTGGTTTTTGGTTTGTTGTGAGTGTGGATGTATTGTGGCTGGGTTCTGGTGTGGGTGAGGATGTAGTTGTAGATGTTGTTATGGTTCCAGTTGTGGTTATTTACATGTTTGTGGTTCTAGCCATGGTTGCGGTTGTGCTGCATTCATGAATGTGTCTGCAGTATTGTAACTATCATCGTTCTTGTCATCACTCTGATGCCTATTCTTGCAATCACTGTGATGTCTGTTTTTGTCGGTCCTCAATGTCTGCTGTTATTGCCATGACTAGCGTAAAAGTTAGTATTTTAATGACGTTTTAATAACTAATATATCACATGAAACTTCCGACTACTGTGATGGGCAATTTTTATAGTTTTTGAAATATCTAATTGGTTTAAATTAATGTTCGAAAGCTCATTGTTCTGCACTTCGTATATGTTGTGTGTGTGCGTTCCTCTACATTACTGTTATGATGCATCTACTTGACAGCCTGCTACTGATGCTTCAGTTAGCACTAAGCAGGTGTTTTATGAAGGTGTTTTGATTAACTGGGTGATGCTTATTTATTCTGTGAAACATGTCAAAGGATATTTTGCGTATGCAAGCTTGCATCTACCTGTAGTACACACCTGCACTGCGCGCACCTGCACTGCACACACACTTGCACTGCACACACACTTGCACTGCACACACACTTGCACTGCACACACACCTGCACTGCACACACACTTGC
>VCRD01003847.1:42481-65927 GCA_006783055.1 Trinorchestia longiramus
CTGCACACACACCCACCTGCACTGCACACACACCCACCTGCACTGCACGTACGTGCATGGTTCATTGCTTTGTTACACACACCTGGAAGACTGACTCGTTCACTGCTGTGATGCAGGGCGTGGGTGTGACTGGCAAAAACAAACCTCTGACGTTCGACATTCTGAAGCGACGCCTGGACAAGGGGCTGTACAGCCGCCTCGACCACTTCCAAGAGGACATGTTCTCCATCTTCTGCCGTGCTCGACGCCTTAGCTCTGTCCACAGCAGGGTATACAAGGACTCCATCACGCTGCAGAGTGCCTACATTGCCGCCAGGTACAGCCTCGTCTTCACTCGAGTTACTCATGTCCTCAACGAACCCACTGAATTTGAGGAAGTAAATCATATTTCAATGCATTTAATCGGAGATTTCCATGAACGACTGGGCAATGCAGTGAAGTTTTTTAAAATCGTTTGTTATAAATGCGGGAACGTGTTTTGTTTTCGCTCACTTCTTAGTAGACGTGAGTACAGTTTCTTACTTGTAACCGTTATACACGTCACTGATTTTAGCTACTTATATTTGTGCTGCATTGGTGCCTACAGATCAGTGTGGTAACAGTAGAGCTAGCATAAATGGTTGTCTCTTGTGTGAAAACATTGTGTTTTTATACAGTATTTGAATTATTGAAGTAATACCAATATTATTCAGTATTATAAGGTAATGTTTTACATAATACATTACACAGTATTTTTCTAGTATTTCTTGTCGTTTTCTGTAACTACTTTTTTTGTTTAGGGAATGTAGGAGTCTAAAACGACATCTTTAAGCATTTAAAATAATAAGAGTAGGTTAAATTATTTTCCTTACTACTGTTGCATAGTATGCGCTTGGTGAGATTGTATACGCGTGTATTGTATGGACATCTCACATGTTGAAACGTTGGTGACATGTTTCTGTAATTTACAAAAAGTGATCTTCAGTTTTAGATCGGAACTGTGCTTCTACCAAAAGCAGTACTTCAAAAGTGTTCATACCAGTGCCTTGAACTGATGACAACAGTAGTTTTCTACCCACCAAATTTTAGTCTTGAAGTTAATATCTCAGTATCTGAGTTGTATTCATCACTTGAAGTTCTTGTTTTCATACTCTGAAGGGGTCTGACTGTATTCACAAACTTTCCAGAATTTATGTTGTTGATTTTCCGATGAGACTCAGCATTTGGATGAGAGTGGGTGCATTGAAGTGACGTAGTGGATTACCTTTAAGTGCTCCATCTCCCGTGATTGCGGGAATCTTCATTGTTCTACTTTTAGAATCAGTAGGTCTGTTTATTTCTGTTTCATTATTAAAGATGTCAAGACGTAACGAACTCTACATAATTCAATCACTATTCTAATGGCCCAACTACCTGAATTTGGCAAAGCCATATTCCTTTAGATGTTCATGGCATACTGAACCGTTCAAATGAGATGAATAGAATAGAATAGAATGAGGCTATAGGAACGAACCTTCTGGCCCATTCTTGGGTTGGATAATTACTTCGATAATTATTCGATAGTTTACCCAAGTCCCATGCCGTATTTCTAGCAGCGTCTACCATGTCGGCAGCGGGATTCGAACCCGGGTCTTTCCGCTCGCAAGCAGATTCGCTCACCAGTCGACCAAGCTGGTGGTGAGGGTGATACAATGAGTTATTTCATAAAAGCTGATTGTTTTGAATGTGTACCAGGGATAAGGTGTGTGGAGGAGGTCGTATCCTCAAGTCACAAGCTCTGAAGTACACTCAGGAAGACCTGGATGCTGAGATTGCTGCTGAGGCAGCAGTCAAGGCAGACGACAGTGAGGATGTAACGTCTGAGACCGCTATGGACACTGACGCTAAGGTTCGTGAACGCTAACCCTTCTGTAGGGATCTAATTTTGTGTCTATGACTTCTTTGTGTTTAGTGAGGGATTCAAGGAAGGGTTTGGCATGAAGTGGAAATAATTATACAATGACTTGTCTTATTTCCCTTCAATTACAGAGCTTTATGAGCCAGTATTACTAACACAGAAGATAGGGCTTCTCACTTCTATCGCATTAGATGTGTTGACGGTTGTTACGCATGGAAGCAGGACATGCTTGCACCTTGCCACTTCACTTTTTGTGAGAAACTAAACTGAGATTCACCAAACACTGTTAAACCATTGTCTGCTGGACGTCTTCGTCTGCAAGAGGAACCATGAATCCATTAAACAGTTATTTTTATTTAACCCATTAGCTCCCATCATACTATGTATAGTAGGTCTAGTCCACTAGGAATCATTCACTTTATCCCTATATTCTAAATGTTTCATTCTAAAGTTGGGAATAATACAGGTGTAGATATAAGGGGTAATTTACGCAATGTTTCGTTCGGTGGAGAAATAACTTCAGCGTTAGGCTAATATAGCCTTTATAACATGTCCTCGAATGAGAACAGTGGGTGCTTATGGGTAAGATACTAAATATTCTATCGCGAGTTGTGGAGTTGCAAGATATCGATATTCTGTTACCTATTCCAATTTTCATGACTGAAACTTGAAGTTTAAATATTATTAGGCTTTTATAGATGAGTCTGGACAATTAGTGCTACAATCTTAGTCGACATCGCCATGTACGGCCTTCAGTTATCTTCCTATGTATCTCCATTTTTTCTCTATCTGTGTGTCCGTCCCATTACTTCTTATCTATTACTGAAGAAAAATTATTGAACTGAAATCAGAACGGGTATGCATGTATTACAAGCATTGTATTGTGGATACCAAAGGCACCGGATCACTATAAAACACGCCATTTGTTCCGTTATTAACTTTCTTCTCTTACACGGCCATGTTTTCGTTAGGTAAGATACAAAATGAAACTTCTGTATATATTCAAGAAAAATATTTTGATTCTGATATTACCACGGGTAAAACTAAAAACTGCATTTTATTGAATAGATCCTTAATTTCATCACTTTTAAACCAAGAAATTTCAACGGGTACTATGTGGGCCATGTTATCATTAGATAAGATACAGAATGGTCGTTCTGTATATATTAATAGAAAATATTCATTCAAAATACAATAATTCGTCGTAAATCTTTAATACGTTCATCTTTATAATGATTTCAAATTAGTGTAATCTAAATCGTGGAATTTCCACCGGAACTGGCTAGTGACTCTGTATAAATGTAGTTTCTGATTTGAATCATCTTTTCAAAGCATGGGTTTCGTTCTTATTGTTTTCTTGGAACTACAGAATTGCGTCTACATACCAGGATACTTACTGCATAGCTTCACTTTTGGGAAATGCTGTGCCTCCTTATATCTATTTTCACTTGAATGGTGAAGCTGAAAATAAATTTTTCAAGGATTTACTGGAAATGTTCTCTACGGAGCTGGATACTTTACCTTTGGAAAATGAGATCTACACAGGATGGACCAAAAAGAGTATACACTCTTTAAATTCAAATAATTTATTTTCTGTTCAACGCAGGAATTAAATACAACGACCATCAGAAAACTGAGAAAATAAGAATTTATTTGCGTATGAAATAAGTATGCACAGACATAGTTATGCACATAGTAACAGAAAATAAGTTATTTCAATTTAAACAGTGTACACATTTCTTTTGGCCCACCCTATATATTCATTTTTCTCTCGCGATTAGGTTAAAATTCGAATTTTTTCCCAGGGTTCGAAAGAAGAGCTTGACGACAGCAGCGCTTGTGCAGCCCTTGCAAATCTCAACTCGTACGTTGCTGGGGAGTTTGTTTACGCTGCACCTACAGAACCTGTGAGTTGTGGCACCACCATGCCCTTGTCTTGATGATCCAGCTTCCCTGTGTTCCAGTATCTGCAATAACGAACTCGTAATTAAGAGTCTAGCGCTGAAATATTGCAAGGGGACAAACTGGTTGTTGGTAGTCCAGCGTGAAAATGTTACCGTTTCATTTAGGATTTTAACAGTTTTTTAATGCGCTTCGTTGATGCCTGGTGGTGTGTCAGCGTGAGTGAGGCGCTCGGCCTAGATGGGTGGGCAGCTGAAATCCAAAAAGCTTAGCTGCTCTTCGCTCAGAGAAACAGAGTAGCTCACACTTCTACTTATTTACAAGATCGCATTTTTTGATTAATACTAGATCATGTTCTTCGATTGATACCGTGTATGATTGACAGTCTCTCGGAAAGCGTATCGTGCACATTGAGCGTGTGTTCAAGAACAACAGCAAGAGTAAGAAGGGCAGCACTGTGCACATGATTCAGGGCTACCACTACTTCCGTCCAGAGGATACTTTCCATGGCTCCAATATCTCGAACAAGAAATTCTACCCCAAAGAGGTCTTCAAGACTGAGAAACACATCACCTTCCCGGTCACTGAAGTGAGTCGCAAATTGTACTTTATTTTTTACTGCTATAAGTTACCTTACTATAATATTTACCCCAGTTCCTAGCGGGCAAGCTTACATTCTATGTGGATGTTGATTGATCATTTAATCTATCCGTTAATCTTTTTACTTGCTTCACTTCTACGATACTCGTCTGACTTCACCACTGTAGAGACCAGATGAAAATGTGGTGATTTTAAAGATTAAACACATTATAAAAAAAGGCCACTGCTCGTGGGGTATACCTTAGCACTTGTCACGGTTGTTCCCATTGTGGACTCCATAAGAAAGACTTTGCTTCAGGCTCTTAGTAACGCTGCGTTGAAAACCGACAACTTTATTCAGCTGCTGAGTGTTTCAGACCAATTCGACGCTTCAACATTCCTCCTCCGAACTTATCTCTCTTGAGTTCACTTTCTCTGCCATTCAACATTCATATGAACTTTACAGTATCATAGCCCTATTAAAGCAGCACAAGTGTTACAAACTTTTCTTTAATTTATCAATCTTACATCTGGAACACGTTCCTGTGATCTCACATATTCTGTCGTTTACTGCAATTAACTCAAACTTTTATCTAAGACCGTAATTTTCACTTAACTCCGTACAATTTCTCACTTTTCACACTTTGAGCAGCAACATATCTCTCTTGTCTGGCACTCAAGTAACGAGATACTGTCATCGTTTCCTACTACATGTTATAGTGCATTTCTTCGTTTTCAACATAAAATATTGGTATTGAAGCACCAGTAGTTGCAGTCATGTTTCATACTGAGGTGGTTGATGTATAACACTAAAACTTACCAGCATATGAAACTTACTAGTTTATTGTGCTTCCAGCTCTTGAAGCACGCTGGGTAGAATAACGTGGCTCGTACATATATCATCACTGTATTATATGCTATGTTCAACCACGCAATAACTACCACTTGCAGCTTGCATACCGCTGCCAGTTTATAATCGACTGGCATATGCTATTCATCATTTAATTGTTATTATATTCCTAGTTTCATCATTTAATTCAAAACTGAAGTGCTAGTTCATATGGCGTTCAATCACTGGTAGCTCATTTCTTACTAGCAACTGGTACCCCGCTTGGTTCATCTGGGTTTATTGAAGGGTACAATAACCCTTTACCGACCACAATCCCCAAGTACAGAAATGTAACACAAGCACACGCTGTTCATTTGCTGATCATACTGCCGGCAGCGTCTAAACGGGCAAAACTGTAACCTGTGTTGAGCTGTAGAGAGCGGTGCTGGCTTAATAAACACCTCATGTTTTGCTCTAGCACTCTTTTTCTAAGGTAATTTCAGGGTTCATTCGGACAGTAAAGAGGCAAAAGAAGTGTGGTGTTTCATTACTGGCAACTGGTGTACCTACCCCCGCTTAGGAAGCATTGATTGATTGGTTTCACAGGTGGTTGGCAGGTGTCATGTGTTGTCCGTGCCTGAGTACCAGAAGCTCCTGGTCAAAAATATCGACGAGGAGGACGTGTACGTGTGTGAGTCTCGCTACATCGCACGCCACCGCTTCTTCAAGAAAATCAAGGTTAGGACCAGCAAGATAGGAAATTAAATTCATAAGAACAAAAACTACATATTATAAATTTTAAGGAACTTTGGGTTCGCTAGCTATAGTCTTTGTTGATTAAAATCAAGGGTTGAAATGAATGTTCAAAAGCATTGTGATATTATTCAAACTAGACAGTTCCCGTGGAAATTCCACGATTTAAATTTAACTAATTTGAAATCATAAAGAGGAACGTATTAAAGATTTACGACGAATTATTGTATTTTGAATGAATATTTTTAATTAATGTATACAGAACTATCATTCTGTATCTTATCTAATGATAATATGGCCCAGATAGTACCCGTCGAAATTTCTTGATATAAAAGTGATGAAATTAAGGATCTATGAAATAAAATGCATTTTTCAGTTTTACCCGTGGTACCATCAGAATCAGAATATTTTTCTTGGATATATACAGAACTTTCATTTTGTATCTTGCCTAATGATAACATTGCCGTGTAAGAGAAGAAAGTTAATAACGGAACAAATGGCGTGTTTTATAGTGATCCAGTGCCTTTGGTATCCACAATACAATGCTTGTAATACATGCATACCCGTTCTGATTTCAGTTCAATAATTTTTCTTCAGTAATAGATAGGAAGTAATGGGACGGACACACACAGAGATACAGAGAGATGGAGATACATAGTCGATTATATATGTAGATACTCCCACGGTACGCAGGGTGGTGGTGGGCAGGAGGTGCTGCAGGTGGCAGGAAGTGATGGGACGGACACACACAGATACAGATACAGAGAGAAAGAGAGAGAGGGAGAGGGAGAGAGTGAGATACATAGTCGATTATAAAGGGTGGTCCATAAGTAAGGCACCTTTTTACAACTATTATAGCTATAAAACTACAAATAGTAAAGAGATTTGGTTAATTCATAATGAATGAGGAGATTTCAAAGTTTTTTCCCAGCGTATCAAGTCTACCGACCATCACAACGTGTTGCCTAAAAAATTCATAAAATCCACCCCTCAAAATGAATCGCTACGCAATGGAACAACAACAGCAGACAGACAACGTTGTGGCAGGCCACGGACCATACGAACTGGTGCTTCAATTCAGCTTGTTGCAACGAGTGTTGCTGATCGGTCCAAAACGTCAACTAGGAGGCGATCAATTCAATTGAGAATGTCACGTACCTCACTGCAACGTATTTTGGTAAAAGATCTAAAGTATCATCCACATAAAATTCAATTAACTCAAGAACTCCATCCTACGGACTACCAAAAGCGATTAGATTTTGCGAATAGATTTCTGCAGCTTGCAGAAAATGAAAACTTTGTAAAGAATATGATGATGACTGATGAGGCACATTTTCACCTTAATGGTTTTGTTAATAAGCAATATTGTAGGTTCTGTTTTTCAGAAAATCCAAAAGAAATTCATGAATGTCCACTTCATTCAGCTAAAGTAACAGTATGGTGTGGCATTACGTCTTCGAGGATCATTGGACCATATTTTTTTGAAGATGCTAATGGTGATGCAATTTGTGTTAATGGTAACCTGTATAGACAAATGGTGCAAGAATATTTGATACCTGAAATTGGAGATAATAACGCGGAGATTACCTTTTTCCGACAAGATAGAGCTACAGCGCACACAGCGAAAGAAACAATGCAACTGTTAAAATCAATTTTTCCGAACAGAATAATTTCTCGTTTTGGTGATATACCATGGCCGCCCCGATCTCCAGATCTAAGTACTCCTGACTTCTCTCTCTGGGGATACTTAAAAGAACATTATTACTTTGAAATGCCTGATACTTTACAGTAATTGAAACTAAACATCATTCAAGAGATCAACAACATTTCACCAGAGATATTAAGGAAAGTAATGATCATCACCGTTGAAAGAGCACGCCATTGTTTGACTAATAATGGTCATTTAAAAGATATTGTATTCCATAGTTAAACGTATTTTATTGTTTCATTTATAAATTGTTATTAAACTCAAATTTCTTCTTTCATTCTGAATTAACCAAATCTCTTTACCATTTTTAGTTTATAGCTATAATAATTTTAAAAAGGTACCTTACTTATGGGCCACCCTGTATATGTAGATGATTAATCGCGTTATCTAGATGGCAAATTTTTTTTAACGGAATGTTTGCAGTACTTGTAGAGAGTTAGAAGCAGTAGTATTTGTAGGGAACAGGAGGTAGTCTGTGATGGAATAAACTTGAAGGATGGATAACAAGGGTTCAGGTCGAGACAGGTAAAAGAAACAAAAAATAATTTTTTTTCGATTACGTGGGGTTAATAGTTGAACAGTAGTGTTTGGAAAACGCTCTTGTTCAAGCTTATCAAGTGTTTACGCCTATGAAACTCCATTTAATACCAACTAAAATTTCCCCAGTTTCAGTTCAATAGCCATGGTTTTATTCCAACTTTATATGGACCTGATTAGATAAGTGGGTGTGCGGACAAAAAAAAAACATTAATTTGGGTGTCGAAAAAGTTTTTTACATTTTTCAACGCAAATTTGTGTCCAGTAGCACGATTGTTCAATAGTTTTGTTTTGGGGAACTTGTGATTGAATTTTGAACCGTTCTGGCCCATGTTTTGCATGCTCCTCATATGTAGCTTTTCATACATTTCATTTGCTTTTCATGTCTACGTTGGAGCCGAAAAGAGGTGTCATCGGCGATTATAAGTTTTCATTGACTATAAGTAAAAAATGACTATACTAGTCAGATGATTTAACATTCATATAGCCTCTCATGCTCAGTCTTATATGTAAAGCATCATTAAAAGTTCTGAGGAATCTAGCTTTTAACTCTTTAATATTCATGGTTTGTATTGAGGTGGTACCCTTCTCCATCCCGGCATCGGTGGTGGTGGAGGAGCGTGAGATACCGTTGTCACTGACGAAGGTGGACTCTGTGTACAAGGAGCGCATGGACAGGCACAAGGAAGAGCTGGCTGAGGTTGATGAGGAGACTAGGGTGCATCGAACTCCCCTGCCGGTGCGTGAGGGCATTTGTTTGGCTTCTACTCTTCAGTTTTTAGGAGTCCACTCATTCTCAACCTAAAATTAAGGCTTTTGGCTATTTTTTTGGACTTGTTATCACTTTTTCTGGCTTCCTGCTTACTACTTTTACTGTTTTTGAACCACTTTTTTCTGACTTGTAATCACTATTATTAGCTTGTAACCACTATTACTGGCTTGTAACCGCGTGTTCTTCATTTTTAGTTTCTAATTTTACTTGTGGCGTCCGTTTGTGGATTCGATTTTATGATTTTCGTTGAAGTGACTTTCCATGTTAAAATGTACCCATAAATCATAGAAATTTACTGTGAGTGGTGGTGAACGCTCATCTAGAAGTGTGGATTCCTTTTTTTTTGTTGAATTTTGTAGCATCTAGAAAATTATTTCTATTAGTATAAATAAAATGAATGAGATGTGCAGGTGCTCTGCATTCTTCTACTAGTTACTGGAAGCCACTACACCTTACCATAGACTTCACTTATGTTGCGGGTTGTCCCGTGTTCAAAGTTTACTTGACATGTCTCAAGCATCTACCTTGCATAAAGTACCCTAGACGATCAGGAGATGAAAATCTAAAAATTTGTCTGACGATCAAAATTTATCGCACTTTATTAGTACAAAGTAAATAATTTGTTATCGGGGTTTCTTGCGTTCCTTCTTTGCCATGTAATTATTTTTCTCGAGTGGCATTTGTTCAAACAACCGCTTCCTGCAAGTTTGTTGAAAGCAGTTGAATTTCTTAGGCTTAATTATTTTTTATTATATCCGTCATGCATTATTTCGCTCTTGTCGTGTGAGTTAGCGACCTTCTACTTCCTGCAGTGCTGGTTGCACGCGTGAAAACTCATTAATTTTCTCCTCATTCGCTGCGTATTTTACCGCCATCTTTTTCTCACAAGTCTGTTATGCAGAAATTATCCAGCTTAAATGCCCTTTTCAAGTGAGTTTTCTCTCTCTACGATACGCATTTGTGCGTATTGTGAGGCATGATGCAGGTTGTACCGGAGGATGAACCCTACAGGTTTCTGTAGAATGAAGCGGTGTGATTTAGAGGACACGGAGGAATGGTAGTCAATTGATATTTCCTTGCATTTATAGATGTGCTTGAAAATTAACTTTCGCTATATATTGTTTGATAAATCATTATTGTTAAGAAATCTTGTTAATTTATTATTGCTGAATCGACGTTTTGAGGTAACATTTATTGGTGGTTACACATATTTCGTATTGCTGCTACTGGCTGGATTTTACTTTGAGTGATTTCCTCATCACTACCGGATTTTTTCATTCAAGGACATTTTTATCGCAAGGAACATATTAGGCACATAGAAAATTGTTGTAGATGGTCTCTCATTTTTGAAAAACATTACCCAAGGAATCTCATCGGTCATTTTTCGCCCAATAAAATCATATTAGGGGCAAAACCTCTATTTTTAGAAGATTACAGAAATTTCTCTAAATGCAATTCCACAGAACACACGTTTCTTATTGAGCCAAGTTTGAGGGTACTGAAAAGCAGAGTGTCATATTTACCCTAAACGAACGGTTTTTCTTGTACAGAACGTAGCGCGCACAAGCTCAACAGGCACAGGAGAGCTGGAGTTCGAACAGTACAACCTTGGCAGCGGGGCCGTGGTAAAGCTGGGGGACTTTGTGTACGTCAAGGTGCCCCCCATCGTGGTCCCTGGCAACAGCAGCACCCCTGCCACCCTCAAGGCCATCCGACACGTCACCCGTATATGGCTCAACCCCCAGTGAGACCTGTTAACTTTGGTTTGGCTTGCGTTATAAACCTGACACACCTCCAGGTATCGCTACATCATATTTGCTGTTTTGGTGATTTCTTCTACGTTTAGAACACTAGCGAAGCTGCATATGACTCAACCAGCCGTGAGACTCGTTCTCTTTGGCATACTCGACTGTTCCAGACATCTCTTTGCCATGTTTGTTGCTGTTCATTTCTTCTAGAATAGAATAAGGCAATAGAAACGAGCCGTTTGGCCCATTCTTGGGCTGCTACCCAAGTCTCATGCTGTCTAAAGTAAAGGCATCATTCACGCACGTACACCACTATCACGTAAGCCAATTTCATACATTTCTTTACATTGATAACTCCATAAAAGCCGGACATGACTCAGCCTTCAGTTGACACCCGTGTTCTTTTATACTGCATACTCGTCACGCCTCCTGATGTCGAATTGCCATCTTAGCTGCAGTTCATTTCTTCTTCACTGGTAACTCGAGAGGAAAGCATGTTGAAGGGGATTCTTCTTCCACCGTTTTTTGGGGGTTTAGCGTTTTTATGGAGGTATGGGGGATACCTGAATTTCACTCAGAGAAGATGCTTATAATACCTTAGGGAAATAGAGTTCCTCGGAGGGACTTCTTTTAATAGCGACGTATGATCCCTGACGCTAGGTGATGTTGATGTAGTCTAAACGCTCAACGATTATTCAAAATTAGGATTATTCAAGCTTGTTTCCAAAACTTCATGAAATTAAATTCAATTAAATTTTGTTACTATACTCGTAATAATTACTCAGTAAGTTTTATGAACTTGTACGTTTTAGGGGTGCATAAACTAATGATAATTTTGTTGGTTGCCAGAGGTGTATGCTGCTTCGTAGGGTCTGTGTACAGCACAGCGCAGGAGCTGTACATGAGCGGCGTGCAGCTTGACAGGATGGTTGCTTACAAGCAGGAGGTTTACTTGACGTCTGTACAGGACAGCCTGCCTCTCACTGACATCATCGGACGCTGCTCTGTTCTTCATGTCAAGGAGTACGCTGCTTGTGAGTTGCCAACTCTTCTACTATCTCATAATACAAGGTTACGATTAGCGTACGATCTCACACGTTAGCGTACGGTCATTCAAGTTAGCGTGCGATCACTCACGTTAGCGTACGATCAGCTGAGGTGCCTGAAATTGAACGAAGTTGCTTTCTTCAGGCATCTGCTGATACTAGTCTGTCTTTACGGAATGTATCAATCGGAATTCAATTTTGTAAATTCTTAGGCTCTTTAATACAGGAAGACTCGGTACTGTGGGAGTGTGGTGGATTTTAAATGGTGCCCCGAGTTCGGACGCACCACAATGAGGTATTTAGGCCTGTGCATCAAGGGCTAGGCAGAGAAATGGAGAAAGATTCATTCAAATCGGACTAGCAAATCATAACTGATGGCTGGTGACTGGAGGTGAGTTGTGTGAAATTGTATTTCTGTCTAGCAAATAATTGTTTCTTGTTTGTCTAGGTCTTCGTGGTTGTTTGCGATATTAACAACAGTTGTATTATTAACAGCAGTTGTATTATTAACAGCAGTTGTATTATTAACAGCAGTTTTATTATTAACAGCAGTTGTATTATTCATAAAGTTGTATTATTAACACAAGTTGTATACCGTTGGCTTAATTGCTAACCCTAGGATTGGGATTTTTCAAATGTGTAGTGTCAATTAAATGGCTTTTTACTTCGGCACGAATGCCGAGTTGTTGAGTGAACTTTCGTCTTGTGCTTTTACTTTCTTTGCGTACTCGGGCATTTTTATGAAAGTATGCAGTAACAGTACAGTGCGATTAACACATTTTTAGCGGATATCAAGGTTTCTCTGTTTTTAAGAAGTTCGCCCTGTGTTGCGTGTAGTGATTTTCTGAACTTTTTGCCATTATGATGCTTAGGCAGCAATAGTCTTTCTGACGCCAGCGAGAATTCGGACAAATTTTTGGTTACTTTGGAAACGCTTTCGCTGGTCACTCGATGTACCAAAATAATGAACATCGAGTTTTCGGCTTAAAAAAATATTTTAGTAGTAAATGCAAGAATTTAGGATGAAAAATCCTACGAAGTTACTAGAAATTGGCTCTCGTAGGCTTGAGTCTCGCATCTTGCCTTCTGCTTTGAAGAATTTTTGGGGCGTAAGAGAGAATGTTAGCTGGTAGAAATATACCAATAACAGCCGGTAGGCAGATATTGGAGAGTCTGTGATGTCAGATGAAGAGAGAAGATGTTAGACTAGGAGCATATATTTTAAGTTACCTGGAGGATTTCACTCACTTTCAACCATTCACACCATGGGAGAATAAAGTTACCATCGACTATCAATGTATTCTTTCAAGTATTCAGTATTTAACCTTATAAGGATCAAGTTATTTTTCGACTGAACGAAATATTTCGGAAATTATTATTCATCTATACTCGTCCTTGACATAATTTTACTCGAATATTAAACATGAAATTTTGATCAATGGATACACTGAATTATTGCTAACCGTACTTCAGGTACGACATTGGGTCATACAGGGTTGAACCTCTCATTGCAGGTCGTCTGACGGAGGTGCTGGAAAAGGACGTGTACATGTGTCAAAATTACTTTGACGAGACCACCCGCCGCATCACGCCCCTACAGTCTGGCATCATCAAGTTCCAATTGTCGCGTCAAGTGCTCATGGATGAGATATATTACTTCAGCAACGCGGTAAACCTCCAGAAAGCTGTGGTAAGTAAAGTAAAACCGAGCAATTTTTATTTTTCTCGGGAAATTGGTTGTATACCATCACCTGGTTTTCAAAGGTCGTACGATGTGTTACATGACTAGGTCTAAAGTACTTGTAATTCTTGGTCAAGGTTCTGGCAGAAATGGCGTTTGGGTGAGCGGTTTAGGTAGAGAACCGCGTGTTGTTGAAGGTCACAAATGGTAATGACCGCCCTCGTCTCAATAATACCTGACGTATCGCTTTGTCGTTAAAAAATTGACAGTGGGATCCGATGTAAGTATAAAAATTGTTGAAAAGTCGTTTTTTACGTGTATTGGCTGTCATGTCAAGTAACAATGTTTATTTCGGGGGCTAAAAATATTATGGTACACCGTGTTGTGTCTCCGTTGTAATTCGTCAATATATACTTTCATTCAAGCGCTATTAAATTTATCTTGAACTAACCAAACTTTGTGATGTCTGTGTGCTACAGTTGAGCGTATTCTAGTTATACTGCAGTGCTTGTTGTGTGATACTACCGCATTTAATGCTGCGTAGATGGTTAGAGTTCGCAAGGGTATTTTGTTCGTGTTAAGGTAGGTCAAATATGTAGTGTGAGATAGATAAAATGGTATGGAGAAAACATATTTCTGTTGGTTGCAGAACCGTAGATAGCTGTTCTCCCGTTACAGAAACATGAATGGTTAGTATCTTTTTTAATAACTCGCTATTGTTGTGTACAAATGTTGTTTTCATGATCAAGTAGTGATCAAGTAGTAGAGAAGAATGTGTTGGTCGGCTTTGTTTATTGGTGAAATGTTGAATGCTTTAGACTCGTTAGAAATGTTTTGTATGAAAGACGCTTTGAGTTATGTTGTCATTCTTTTAATTGAAGTTATGCTTGTGTAATATAATCTTAGAGTTACAAGCACTAGTGTTGTGTAGATGGAGACATCTACTGTTGAACCTTAGCTTACTGAGGGTTGGGTTGTGCTAAGTGCATATTGCAGAAGCAAAACAATGTTAGATGTTGACCCCCGCTACTTCATATCAATTATGTCCTGTAAGGATATAGTCGAATATACCACGTACCTGCTTTTAGTGTTACTACCGTATGCTTCAGTTGCTTTTTGCCTGATCAAAACTAAATAAAATGACGAAAGCGATGCAGCTATGCTAGTTATTTTTTAATTAGATGGAGCTATTTGTGACATGTGTTTTAGAACATTGAAACTCGGCTGCTTGTAAGTTAACGAAAAATAACCCTGGTGGTTTATTAGTGTAACTTTTGAATGGTCTCTTACTAAGTTAAGCTTTCACACCACGACGTTTTCAATAGATGGGACATTTGCTTAAGAAACGAGTGAACAGTTGTCGCGAGTTTAGTGACCAAAATATTTTTGTGAAGTTGCTGATGGAATCAAAGTTATTGACTTAGTCATCGGTTCCTGCATGACTTGAGTGGTGATAATTATCGTTGTTAGAGCACATGCGCTTTGATAGCCACACTTTCTCTTTTTTTCAATTCATTATATACCAATTTTTTTATCATTACAATTTATGATGTTTGGTTTTGGCTAAAAGACACACTTCAAATGTTTTGATAAGTTGTGTCGTGAAAGTTGAAACGTGCCGTGATTAAGTTAAAATAAGTTGTATCGTGTGAAAGTTATCGTTTTGATAATAAGTTAAAAGTTGAAAGTCGTGAAAATTTGTGTTGAAGAATGGTTAATGTTTGCATAATGCCTTTAATAACTGCGCATTGCCTTTAATACAGGGTGTCTCAAAAAAATGTACTCACCCTTTAACCGTTGCTAACATGCTGTCTTCTTTGTGTTGCAGGTGTGAGGTTCGAACCTTTGCGAACATGATTAAATGTGATTAAAGAATCATGTTCGCAAAGGTTCGAACCTCACACCTTCAACACAAAGAAGACAGCATGTTAGCAACGGTTAAAGGGTGAGTACATTTTTTTGAGATACCCTGTATTTGCGCATTGCCTGTTCGTTGTGCAGTTAGAGACCGTGAACTTGGCGCAGTTGCCCCGACGACTGTCTGCATCTCAGGCACAAGTGAGCACTTCAATTTTTTATCCAAATTATTTGTGTAGTGTAAATTATTTCATATCTAGAGAATATGATTTTCTATTTACCATTTCAGGCTCATACTTTGGATGGAAGGAAATGTGTAACATGCTGAAAAATTTATACATTTATAGGGATATTCCTTTATATTTATGATGGTGATGCAAATTTTGAGCTGCTCAGCAGGGCAGGAACTCAATTTTAAAAAGTGGTGTTTTCTGTAGCACCAAGCAATAAATATAACCTCCTCGGAGGTATGAAATGTCTACCACCGGACTTGAAAGAGTTAAAGCACCTTAAATTGGAACTTATTCTAACAGAGGTTTATTTTTAGTAAATTGCTACGTTTATATAGGATCTTCTCAAGCTTGAAAGCAATTGAATGGACTGTAATTTAAACTTTTTTGATAAATTTGTACTGAAGCTTGTGTAACGTCTAATTATTTCTATAGAATAAGATCTAAATTAATTGGCTACTTTTGTTTAGGAGCTTCTCAAATGTGAAATTAATTCAGTAGAGTTTGATCTAGAATGAATTGATACATTTTTACTGAAGTTTGTCAAATTCGAAATTATTTAAATAGAATGACAAAAAACGTTCTCCATTGTGTAGCTTTGCTGAATTATAGGAGTCATTATCTTAGAGTTCCAGTATTTCTAAAGAAAATACGTGAAATAGAAATTTCAGTTCTTTGAATATTATTTGAAATTTTTTTATGAACTGTTTTGCAAAATCAGAGAAGTTTCATCTAGGCATAGTAAATCTTCATTTATTAGTTCTATTATTTTGATATTTATTGGAAGAAATGTGGTCAGTAATAAACTTGATTTATAGGCAGTAATGTTTGGGCCAACGTTCTCCGAAATCCAAGCTCTACCACGAATTTTCCATCAATGAGATCAATAAAGGGTGGAGACACTGCGTGTATATTTCTATTTTTATTAATTTTTCAGATCATGTTTAATGGTGAGTTGAACTTCCCATTCCATGTTAAAAAAAATATCCTGTTATTCCACACACTCAGAATATTTTTAGTAAGGTTTGAATTGTTGACTTGTATTTGATAAATCCATGGAATGTATGTATACATGTCTACCATATTTGTACTAAAATTTACGTATTAACTTTGATTTCATATTTCGTTCATTTTAATGTGATTTATACGTAATCAAGTGTCAGCCTTCATTTTAAAAATTTGATGCTATAAATTAAAATGATTAGCTTGAAAGAAACATCCTGCATTTTACCGTGCATTGGCCTTCATAGATATTTACATATCAAATAGCGTCAGTCATTAGTGTTCTGTTGGTCAGTTTTGAATGATAGGAATTTCTTTATGGGTGTGTTTTGAAATTTATTTATTTTATTTATTTTACATGGCTGGGTGTAAATTTTACATAGCTTGTTGTAAAGTAGATGTTTAATTTATTTTACATGGATTGTTGTAAAGTCGAAGCTTAATTTATTTTATATGGCTTGTTGTAGTCTAGAAGGTCAATTCATTCTACTTGGCTTGTTGTTATAATCTAAAAAACATAATTGATTTTTCAAAGCGTAATCTAACAGCATAATTGATTTCACAAAGTGTAATCTAAAAGCATAATGGATTTCACAAAATGTAATCTAAAAGCATAATGGATTTCACAAAATGTAATCTAAAAGCATAATTGATTTCACAAAGTGTAATCTAAAAGCATAATTTATTTCACAAAGTGTAATCTAAAACCATAATTGATTTTACGAAGTGTAATCTAAAAGCATAATTTATTTCACAAAGTGTAATCTAAAAGCATAATTGATTTCACAAAGTGTAATCTAAAAGCATAATTGATTTTACAAATTGTAATCTAAAAGCATAATTGATTTCACAAAGTGTAATCTAAAAGCATAATCGATTTTACAAAGTGTAATCTAAAAGCATAATTGATTTTACAAAGTGTAATCTAAAAGCATAACTGATTTTACAAAGTGTAATCTAAAAGCATTATTGATTTCACAAAGTGTAATCTAAAAACGTAATTGGTTTTATAAAGTGTAATCTAAAAGCATAATTGATTTTTCAAAGCTGGGTGCAGCCGGTCCTGTGCTCCTAGACGAGGACCTGTCAAGCGATCTACTGATGGGGGAGGACTCGCTGGACAGCAGCGCCGCCCCTTCTCTGTCCTCAGACTCCACACCGCCCCCCACCCTGGGGTCACATCTGGGAGGCGCCCCTGCCTCTCCTGCTGTGCACAACCCCACCCCCACTCCCAAGTCCAGCAAGAAGGTATGTATTGGGTAGACCAGATGTCATACGTGTTGTACACTGGTTATTATACATGTGATTGATGTACAGTAGAATCAAATAAGGTAATAGAAACGAGCCGTTTGGCCCATTCTTGGGTGGATACCCAAGTCCCATGCCGAAGATACCTAAGTCCCATGCTGTAAACTTCTCTGTATACTGTATGCCGTAGATGTATATGATTGACTAGGTGCCATACATATAGTAGATTAGTTGTACAAATGATAGACGTATGTTAGAGTAGGTATCGTACATATAGTAGACTAAATGTCATACAGATGGTGGTTATTTATTATACAACTGATGGACATATGATAGACTAGATTAGATTAGAATAGAATATGGCAACAGAAACGAGCCATTTGGTCCATTTTTGGGCTGCTACTCAAGTCCCATGCCGTCTAACGTAAAGGCATCAATCACGGACATGCACCTCACTTATACATAGATATTATACTAGATGCTATACATATGGCAGACACCATACATGTGGTACGTTAAATAGCATACATGGGTACATTAGGTAGCGTAGATATGGTAGATTAGATAGCATACATGAAGTAGACTAGATATATCTATGGTAAACTAGGTATTATACAAATGGCAGACTAGTTATCGTAATATGGTAGACTACATACCATACATGTGGTAGACTAGAAACCATACAAATGATAAACTACATACCATACATGTGGTAGACTAGAAACCATACAAATGATAAACTACATACCATACATGTTGTAGGCGTATGGGAGACTAGATGGTCACAGTAGACCGTGACCTTCATTTACTGGACAACAGAATTGTGCTGCTGTGGGGAAATTCGTTAATTCCGGGACTAAGAGTACATTTTTGATCATAACTGACATTAATTAAAACTACGCCGATGATTCCTGATTTGCATTGATGATTTAAGAGTACAGTATACGAACGTGCAGGTAAATAGACGGTATTGATAATAATAAGTGATTCTGTTGTTTATTTTCGATTAAAAATATTGAAAAGCGTTCTGAGAGCGCTCTTGGTGTAAATTTTTGTAGCTGTCGGACGCAATTCGCTGTGAAGTGTACCCTAAATTTTATTATACAATGGCGTTGAATTTAAATTGGATTACTAAGCTTCGGTAGAATTGGTTCATGTGTGAATACGAGACGAAATCCCTTTACTTCTTACGTATCCACCACTACCTTTCTAATGCCAGAAAAGTAGTGGTGCCGACATGCCAGTCTTCAAATGGTGGAGGCTAAACTGTTAATACGACGAGACATTGTTATGTCTGGTTTTTATTAGAATGATGCATGTGCCAATAATGTTACTCAAGGAACGTTTAAGGAGCAAAATGGTCTTTAAGAATCGTTCATTTTCTTCCAACGACAATAGTTCTACATGAAAGGTAAAAAAAAATTTGTCCTCATGGATGAGTACTGGTGTACTTTGATGAGAGTTTGTATGGTAACCATTACAGCAGCAGGGACGCAAGCAGGTGTCCGGCTACCTCCTTTTCTCGAGCGAGATCAGGAAGAGTGTCACCATGCGCAATCCAAGTGCCAACTTCGGCGAGATCTCGCGTCTTGTTGGCATGGAGTGGAAAAACTTGAGTGAAGTCGAGCGCAAAGCATTTGAAGACCGTGCTCACATCGTCAACCAAGAGGCGGCCGAGAAGGCCTTGCTGGCCCCCGTCGAGACCACTTCCACATCGGTAAGTTGTGTCCCAAACGAGGCTTTGGTAGGCAAACCCAAACATAATGTCGCGGTAATGTTAAGCTGCATGCTGGACGAGTGCAGCGTGCAGCATTACTCGTCTTATCTTCCTTTAGCTGTACTCTTTGCTCTCCATATGTTCCTTTCTATGAAGAGCTATATAAAGGAAAGGATATACGTATAGACTCACTCTCCATGTTTCTTTACGTGGAGAGCATCGTGACAGTCGGTCGCTGGTTGGCTTCGATTCGCCGTACGATCCAGTTTTAAGATAAGATCTAAGTTTCGTTGCAGCTCAAAATTTTATTTCGAACTAGGATAGCTTAATCACCTAATTTTACTTTTCTAAATCTCGTAAGTTTGAGGTTTGTTTCGAGTTATTTCCGCGTGAACGTGCTATGATGCTGTATTTGATTTTGTATCTAGATTATAGAGAGGTGACGAAAGTCACAATTTAGTTGTGGAATATGAAGTAAAGCAGCTATAGGTATAGCCAGTGGAGAAATAACATTTATTTCTGGTTCTCATATCGTTCAAGAGAAATCTGCCGAAGCGTTCTAGGGTCATGATTTTCTAACACCCACTTTATACCTATGAAAACTTCTTTGTTACATGTAGGCTAAAAATTCGTGTCACACAGTGTAGTATTTCATGAATTGGAGGCAGCTTATTTAGCTAACCGTTCTTCATTAGTACGAATATCGTAGACTTAGTCAGAATGGCGCTGTACGGCGCAGCAACAAGATCTAGAAAGACAACAGAAAAGTTCGTGTATCTGTAGCATAATTTTTAAAAATTGCTACCCTTCTGTACAGGGACACACTGCCTGGGCGTGTTGTTTACTGTAGAATTGAAATAAATCTTACAGTTTCGGCCAATTATTTAACTTTCCTGCCCATTAGGCAGCTGCAGCCCTTGAGATGCCTCTACCCACGAGTCCTGACATCGTGTTCGAGTGCATGTGGGCAGACTGCGACGTCATGTTTGAGGACCTGGCTGACATGTACGACCACTTGCTCAACGAGCAAACCGGACACGTCTACAAAGTGGGAACGGTGAGTCGTGTTGTCGGATAATCGAATTTTTCGCACAGCCAACGTTGGTACTGTTCGGGCATAGGATTGGTTTTGTAAATGTACAAGTATTTTAAGTTTTCAAATTATGCATTATATATTATTCAGAAATGTACTCCATAATAGCAAAAATAAAATCTATCGTCTTGTACCATATCCTGCTTTTTGCTTCTTTTTTAACTGCGTGAAATTTATGTTAAAAAACTTCATGTTATTTGGCAACTAGACAGTTCCCCGTGGAAATTCCACGATTTAGATTCGACTAATTTGAAATCATTATAAGGATGAACGTATTAAAGATTTATGACGAATTATTGTATTTTGAATGAATATTTTCTATTAATATATACAGAACTACCATTCTGTATTTTATCTAATGATAACATGGCCCAGATAGTACCAGTTGAAATTTCTTGGTTTAACAGTGATGAAATTAAGGATCTATAAAATAAAATGCAGTTTTTAGTTTTACCCATGGTAATATCAGAATCAGAATATTTTTCTTGAATATATACAGAAGTTTCATTTTGTATCTTACCTAACGATAACATGGCCGTGTAAGAGAAGAAAGTTAATAACGGAACAAATGGCGTGTTTTATAGTGATCCGGTGCCTTTGGTATCCATAATTACAATGCTTGTAATATATGCATACCCGTTCTGATTTCAGTTCAATAATTTTTCTTCAGCAATAGATAGGAAGTAATGGGACGGACACACACAGATACAGAGAGAGCGAGAGATACATAGTCGATGATATATGTAGAATATTCTTTTGAATTTCACAGACGTACGAGTGCCAATGGCGCACCTGCAGCAGACATAAGAAGAGCAACTTACTGCCTTTCCCTATGATGGCCCGTCTGACGCGCCACACGCGTGAGGTTCATCTATTGAAGAACACCGGTCGCATCATCCAGCCCTGCGACCGCAGCAGGTATGTTATATCATACACTCGTTTTTCGTATAAAATTAGATGACGAATGCTGACGAATAACAGTGGTCGCTTAAGACTGTCTTGCACCTTCTGTGTGTGCTTCATGTTTTTAGTTTTCTCTCACGGTGTCAAAAGAAGGAAATAATGTCAGAATTGTGGTTCATCTACGCAGGCGATGCACTTTGCGAATGGGCAATAATTGAATTTTAGTAAGGCAAGTCAGCTTATGAATAGGACAACTGGGCTCAGATGCCTAGGATTGTTTATTTCTTTCGCATTGTCACTGATTTTTCTATCGCAGAACCGAAACTTTGAACTTGCGAGAGCTTGTATCATTGAAAACTAGTTTAATAATCATTTGCAGTATCGTATTCTCTATTTATGTCAATCTTTGAGGCCTCACTTCACCGCAGTCGTTAAAGGTCGTATTAAAATTCATTTGAAATTTAATTTACTACTAAATAATGACGCGTATGTCACACATGCATTTCCCGTTAGATGAGGGGTGTAGCCAACTATAGGCATTTTGATCTGTAGGATAAACAACTAAATCGCCTACCTCGGATTGCTCTGCAGTACCCTATTATGAACGAACAGTTGTGTGCTAAGTCAGCATTCGAAAATAAACCTAGCTTTGGGGAACTGGACAACCAAGACTAAGACCTTAGAAATCTGTGGTATGCTGCGATCGGGAGTGCACAGACCTCAGTATCCTTCGTTATAGAAATGTCTGGAATGTAATATTGGCAGTTTATGGATGAAGTACCTTAGTAATAGTTCTCAGCAGGGGGATTTCTTGTGCAAATAGGTCAGATAAACTATTTGGTGAAATATGGACTTGAACAAGATATTCTGTGAATAAGACGTAGGGCGGCGCTTTGAAATTGGGTTCGAAATGAAAATATGTATTCAGATAACTAAAGTTGAAGTAGGACTAGTACCTTTAGTTAACAGCGTGAGCATTTTCGATCAAGAACTAAAAAAATTAGTCTTACAACTATGGAGGACGGAATGGAAACCAAGAATATTTGTTCAACTGTCGAAAAATTCATTCATTTTTACTCGGCCAAAGAACACACGTCCTACAACAAAAGCGAACGCATCGTTTTGTGTCGTGAACAATGTGGATTTTGAAGAAAACTTCTTGATCGTAGTAAAATACATAAAATTATCGAAAATTATCTAAAATCTGAAATAAATAACATTTGTCTATCCGGGGAAAAGTTCCCCGGGCTTTAATGTTGGGAACGTGTTGTTGAAAAGGAAATTTCTATATTTCAATTTTGCTTGATGAAAATCTGAAACCTCTTTTAAACTTATGAAATATAATACGAACAAGTCATCGCTTGTATACGGCCCTCAGATCCATTACGCTTTAATGAGCAAATTTTGTAGGTGATAGTAGAAACTCTCATTTCTTCTAATAGAACACAGCAAATATTGATAAAATCAAACAAAAAAACTTTGCGACTGGAACAGTCAGGCAATTAGGTGATCAGCGTCGGGGCATTTACGTAAAAATTTGCTTCTTTTACATAGGCCTTATTTTCAACGACTCGGGTCATTATATACTTGTATAATTATCGATACTATTTTTATGTGTATCTGAAGTAGATTTCTTAAGAACTTCAGTTGTCTGTACTTCATTAATTAAAATAAGATGGCTTGGGACTTGGAAATTATTCAACAGACTACAACTATTTCGGAGTTACTTTTCGGTCGTTATTTGAGGCATCATCGATTTGTGCAGGTCTACTCTGAATGTTTGTGTTACGGTGCACAACTTATTTATATTCACCTGTTTTTACACATATGCTTCATACTCGCATTCAATTTTCATTTTTTCACTCACTCCCAATTACGCACATTCATACATTCATGCATGCATACATGCATTCATACATTCATGCATGCATACATGCATTCATACATTCATGCATGCATACATGC